>VCMS01000195.1:0-171705 GCA_022539475.1 Gracilaria domingensis | reverse complement strand
TCCTAGCGTGAGAAGATTGGAGATCGATTTGTCGCCTTTCTTACGAACCATTTAAAAAAGTCGGCGGATGATTGCGCTACTGCTAACGTTCGTCTCGCGAAAGAAGTATTGAGAGGGCTGTCTCGTCTCGTCAGTTATGTATTGGACCCGAAAACATCTCTGTCAAATGATGAAAATCAAAGCGTTGCTCAGTCACATCAGGTGGCTTCTAAATGAGGCATCTATTTTGCGGATCATGTCATTGTTCCCCTTTGTGACGATGTTAGTGCAGAACTTTCTTCCTGTGCATGTACGTCACTTCTGGTCATATGCAGCTATGCCAAGGAGAACCCAACAACAGAAGTAGTAGCTTCATGGGGAATCAAGGCCACACGTCGAATCACCCGTATCTTGATTGAAAATGATGCCAAGCTTCCGCTCGTTGTGATGGCCGGTTTGATGCGTAATGGATCAAACGCTCTTGCTACGTTGAGTAAGAACGATTATGTGAACAGCAAGTTCATTTCAGCTATAAGTGTTGGTTTGTTACCCTTTGCCGCAAAATGTCCTACCAAAAGCGTCAGATTGGAGGCATTCAGCGTGATATCGTCGGCAATTGTAGAATATGACTTGAGCGGTAGGGATGCGGGAGTCGGAGTTACAATGAAAGCTCTGCTAACATCTGACTCATGGCGTGGGGTCGTCGATTCAGGTGATTCCTCTGTGGCGTCGGAGCTCATGTGTTGCATGTCACAGAGTCTGCTTGATGCTTCTCGGAAGATTTGCAAGTGTCCGGATCCTGCTCTGCGTCTCACGTTGACAAATAAATGGGCCGTAATGCTATCGCAGTTGATGACCAAGACCATTCGTTGCCTAAACTGGCCATATTCGTCTGCTTCCGCGTTTGCGAAGGAACTCTATCTCAAGTTGTTTGACGCCCTTGGGCAGTATTCATCGTTCTTGATGCGGTCCCAAGGGGTCGGCATGGAGGAGTATGAGCGGTTGCAAGAGCTGATGGTGAGGGCGACCCTTGACCAACAAGACATTGGAATTCGAGCGTCACTTCTCGTGTGTGTTACTAGGTACTGGCTTACGAGCGGCATGAAAGCCGAAGCTAACGCCGAGCATATGTTGAAAGCTATCTGGAATCATGTTCAAGAGCATTCTGAGGACAATGAGATACACCTGAAAGAATTGCAAACCGGGGCGCTATGGAGCGACGCAAAGCAAGGTTACAAAACTCCGGCTCAGCGTGTTGTTGAAGGCGGATATGTCAGCATGGTTACTGCAGTATCGAAGAGAACGAAAGCCGTTCTTCAAACGGTAGGAACTGTTGTAACAGCGATAGAGAATTCCATATTCGGGAGTATAGCGCTGGCTACTGCCGCATCGGAAGGTTCTACGCTCACGACAGACTATGTTTATGCTGCTCTTTCTTCTCTGTTTGCTCTTGTAGCTCACAACCCGCCACTTGCGGAGAAGGCTATTGTTGTGCTCCGGAAATACATGGGCATCATGGACGAAGCTGAAAGCTCTGACTTCATTGTCTTGGAAGCAATTCGAAATACAGTGTCTTCCCTGGAGATGTACATGGACGACTATTTTCCGAAGCCTGTCTCAGTGCGAGACCTTACGAACATTGCGCGACGGCGTTTGAGATCGAATGCTTCCCAAGTTCGAAGTGATCCCATAGCCTGGATGGAAGACATTACTGAAAGTTGCGTTTTTGCTTCTTTAAGATTGTATGACTATTCAAGAGGGTCGACCATTCTTAACACCGAAGAGTCTGTTCTAAATGTTTCGAGTCTTGCTCTGAAAAAGATGAAAGCGTTCAACCAGACGTCACTGAGAAACTCTACAATTGGGAAGGGTCTTCCAGTTGAGGGAGATCATCAAACGCTAAATGGCTCTTCAGACCACTTCAGTGTTTTGGCCTCGCACTCCATGGACACAGTGAAGGGGACAGCTCTCATAAGGGTTGAAGTGCTGAATCGCACAAAGATGAGGTCGGGTTCTACCAGCCTTATCTTTTCGGCTGCTGGTGCGTTGATCTCGCTGCCAGATGCACCAACGGTCTACACGCTTGGTACTCTAGATCCGGGGGCGTCTGTGACGCAACGTCTGATCCTGGCGGTAAGAAAGGATCAGGGATTTGCAGGAGAAGTGTTTATCTCGATACTTACAAGTCACGAAGGGCCAGCGGAAGCGGGCATGGCTCATGCTGCGGAACAGCCATGCGTGCCATACTACGTCCCAAGTTCAGATGTTCGTTTACTGAGAAGGCCAGCAAACAATGCAGGTGTCGATGTGTTTCGGAGGAGATGGGATCTGATGAGGTTTTCGATCTCCTTTCAAGTTCATATCGATAAGGATCAATCTGTGGACGGATTCGTTAACACTTCAGAAAGGAGAAGCAAATGCCTTAGGCAAATCGGACGCATGCGGACGTATTCTCAGGTTTGTTTGTTGGTAGCTGATTCTTCTCGAGGAGACTATGTTGCAGTGGCTGTGCTTGCGCCGGAAGCAAGAGGTGGAATAGGAACTGGTCCGTGTGTTTTGTACGTAAGTATCAGAAGCAACTCTGATGGCTACAATGTGGCGTTTCGCGATCAGTGCCGAGAGTGGTTGAAAGATTCATATCAAGTTATTTTCGCTGACGAAGATCTGACGGCGGAAGAAAAGAAAATTGCACTGCAACCACAAGATTCTTACTTCATCACAGAATCTGAGCAGGGTCTTTCTCCGTATCAGCCGTGGAGAATTGCACACAGCGCACGGATTGTCGCTGAGGGCAGCACTAAGAAACGGAGTCGATCCGATGTATTGTACTTTTGACACAAGGGATGAAGATGTACACAGTTACGGAGAGGAAAATATTAACAACGGGGGCCCAATCGCCATTGCACAAAGTTCAAACAAGAGAAAAGAAACTTTCAAACAAAAGAAACGTTTACTCAGAAAGTGAGGCTGAGAAGCCATGCAGCGCTCTTCTTGTGCCTGGTGGTATTAACAAAACGACAAAAAGAACCCATAAAATAACTTTTCAAGGTCATCTAAAATGGATCTTGCGAAGATGATTGCGATTCTCTGACGCGTTCATAAGTGCGTGAGGTCGATCATGACGATCGTTTCTGTCCAGCAATTGACGCTCCTTTGTCTTTTTTCGATTGGTGGCCCTGATCCTTGATAACTCAGCGTTCGAGTAGGAGTGAGCGACAGATATGGCCTCATATTCTGCGAGTACCTTTGTTAGTTGCTTCTTCAAATCACTGACTTCACAGTCCTTGCGCTTGATATCATTCTGAGCCGTCTTCAGTTTGTTTTCAGCGTCATCGAGCTTCTTATTGACCTCGTCTGTTTCCTGCTGTCTCTTTTCAACTCCTTGTTCCAAATGCTTGGTCAATTCCATGACGGTACTCTTCAGACGGTCATAGGCTACTTTCTGTGCCGCCGGAGTTACGATGAGTTCATCTGCAGCCGTTGCACACGCCGTGACGTTAAGTTCCGTTTCATTGTCAGAGTCTTGTTCGTATTCATCTATGATAGGTTGCTTGGCATCCTGAGAGACTTTCGAACGGAGTTTGACAGATTGACGGAAGTTGTTGATGTTCTGTGCTGTGATTTGAAGCCGTTTTTCAACATGTGTCGCCACATCAAAAGCTTGGCGACCGGCGTTTTGAAGGCATACTGACAAGTGTTCAATGTTGTTATCGCCTTGGCTGTCCTTCTGATGAAGGTTTGGATGGCGTGACCATAGATTGTCGTAGGAGCTTCGCAATTCGGTGTTGTCTAGCTTGAGACGTTGAACGAGTGCATGCGGATTACGATAAGCCCTCTCCCTCGCCAACAACAGTTGTACCAATCGTTGCGGGTTAGAAGTTGCCAAGATAGCGTGCATGAATGCACAAGACGGTTGATGTTCACCATTGACAGTGGAGCAAGTACAATTGACAGCGGCAGTAGAAGCGGGTAGTGGGGTAGAAGGCGCTGGCACGGCGTTGGTAGCCGTGATAGTCGCACGTTTTGCTGAGAATTTTGCGATTTCTTTGGTCTACGCTTCATTATCAATCTGCAAAGCTTTGCATCCAGTATTCGCCTGCTCTAGTTGAATATGAGCGACGGAAAGATCGTTCTTCAAGACACTGAATTCTTCATGAATTTGAGAGTCGATCTTCGCGAGGGTGTTGAGAAAATTGTCAACGGTCGTCTCTGCGAAATTTGAATTGATGTCGTCCGCAAGAAGCTTGATGGACTTGGTGGAGAAATACCTGGCGGTAGCCATGGTGACGAGGGCGAATTGACAGGAAACGATGGAACAGGTCGTGCAAACAAAAAAGCAAAGACGAATGTACGTGACGAGTACTAACTACATCGCGGATGGATATATCTACATGGTGATTATACCCTACTTCAAACTTGCTCTTCAGAAATATATTGAGGAATTCACTTCTTTTTCTGTGCTGCATTCGAAGTTGACAAAGAGAACCTTCTGGCGCTTCTGCACTCGTTTCAGGCACAATGTTCAAGATTGGACAAGAAGTGATGGCAGTCGGGATGTGCCTTACCTGCTTCGCGCAGAGAACCGAGCGGCAGATTATCAGTTTATTGCCACCACAACTCCTTCGTTTCATTGTGTCTGGCCTACAAGTAAACATTGACCTCACCGTCGTGACAACGTTTAGTAGATTAACACAATGGTGCATAGAGGCCAGCTTTAAGTTGCGCGGGATTCAACTGTGGGTAATAAATCAATCTACACTCCGAGTGAGTCTTCTCGGCGTGGCTCTCATAGCGATTGAGCAACGTAAAGACCAGTAGTAACGTGAGACAGATACGATGATCAATTTTGATCTTTTTATCACAGGCAGGGCGGCATCTTCATAATATTTGGCGATGGCTCACAAAAGAATGCGTTGGAGCACACACGGCACTCGCATGCGAGCTCGAGCCGAACATACAAAGAAAAAAATAACTTGGGGCCATGAAGGGCGTTCACTTTGGTTGTAGCGCGCTACGAGCGCGCCTCTCCATCCTTTTCTGGCGGTCAGATTTGGTAGATTTGTGGAATAAGGACGACATTTGATTTCGCGCACTAAGACGTCTTTGTGCACGCAGCGTGCGAGCCGAAATAGTTTGTGCCTTCACGTGGTGTCAGCCACTAAGAGCGAGGCGCGTTGACTTTCCGGCGACGAAACGCTTCCACCTGCAGCCATTCTTCATCACTGGTTTGTTGCTGTTGACTGGGTTCTCCTTCGCTGTCGTCGCTGTGCTCATTTTGTTGCCAGTTGCTTTCAGGCGTTAACGAGCGGTCGGCGCGCTCGCTGGCGGTGGAAGCAGATGCGTCAGATGCACTTCCCTCATGATGTTGGTCCCAGCTGTGGTGGATGGTGTAAGCTCTGGTGAAGTTGGCGTTCGCCATCATGTCTTCAGAGCAGCCAAGTTGGCTGCTCTGCTGAGTGCTCAAACCTGCACGAGAGCCACGAGGCAGCGACGACATTGGCGCGTTGCAGAGTTGCGGACAGCTCATTGAAAAGCTGTTTGAAGTCACGCTCGGCGGCCACCACGCGGCGTGGGCCCACGACAAAGCGCTCACTGAGCTCCTCCGCGCCCGTCAGCTACAAAAACGTGCGGCGGGTGGAGTCGTGCAGCGACGCACGCGCGTGCACAAACGGGGCGACCAGGTTGTGCGCCATACACTCGCGGCGAACGTTTCCGTCGGCGACCAACTGCTCCACGAGCTCGCGCAGCACGCTGGCGCGCTGCGCGGGACACAGCAGCTCCAGCCGCATGCGCACGCGGTGCGCGGCGCCATGGGAGAGCTTGTCGACGTGCGAGGTGAGCAGGCGGTACGGAATTCTTCGCGCGCAGAGTAGGGAGAGCTCCATGTGCGGGTACGGCAGCGTGGCAGGCTGCAGCTGGATGACGGCGCAGATCACGAGCGCAAAATGCACCACGACCTGCAGGTCGGCGCTGGCGGCGTCGGGCAGCGACGCGTAGAGACAGGGGATCGACGGCGCGTGGGCGGCGGCGGCGGCGGCGGCGCGGCGGCCATGATGATGATGATGATGTTGATGATGCGGCCGATGGGAGAGACGAAGCATTATCTCGGTGCCGCCGGTGGTGGATGCACGCCGTTGCCATTTGCAGTTTCAAAAATGTTTTTGGTGCCTTTCCCGCGCTCGCAAGCGCGCCAAAAAGACAGACGGACACCGCGCTACAGCTGTCGGCCGCGGCGGCGTGGCGCAAGGCGCCATGGCGTCTGGTCGCCACCACAACCACCGCTGCGCCCGCGTGCGACGACACCGACGTCGACGCGCTCCGCCGCTGCGCCGCGCCAAGCACGGGCCGCAATACGGCGCGCTGCCCCCGCGGCTGTCGCTGTCGCTGCCGTTGCCGTCGCCGTCGCACGCCGCGTTCCAGGCGCTGTGCGCAAAGCTGCTGCACCACCTGCCCGTGCGCTCCATGTTCGTGCTGGCGTGCGACTTCCCCGCGTTCGAGCTCGACGCCGCGCTGCGCATGAACCTCAGCGACCGTCGGCCGGTGACGTTTGCGCGCCAGCTGGAGATTTTTCTCGTGCGGTACCGCGGCCTGCGCGTCCGCTCTCTGCTGCGCGACGCAAGGAGCCAGCTCAGTGCTATTTTCCTCTCAGCTGGATATGATCAGCACGCTTTACTTCGTTGCGTTGCCCAGCAGGCAGAAAGTGCGACAGGAGGCATACGAAGCGCTTTACGCCAACGGTATACGTACCAGAGTACCTGTACAAGCACTTTGTACATTTACGACGGTACGTGTACCGTGCGCGTACAGCCCTACATTTAAGTGCGCGGCGCGCACGCCGCCGCACTCGCACGCCTTTATTGGTCGAGGCGCCTTTACTGCGCCGCCGCCGCGCACACGCTTCACCTTTTTTCTACGCCTTTTGCCGCGTCGCGCCCACCTGTGAACCACTTATGCCGTCGCTGCTGCTGCAACCGCTGCTGCTGCTGCGACTGCTACCTCTGCTTTGTGCCTTCCGCACAATGAGCCACCACCCAAACCACGTGCATTTTGCGCCCTCCGATCATGTGCCTGTCCCTGGCACCGCGTACTACCCGTTCATCACGATGCAGCTCACCGCCGAGAACGTCTCTTCGGCATCCAACCGCTACTATCATTTGATGGACGCCGATAATTTCGGCCACACCATGGAAGCCATCATTAGAGGGCTCTCGCAGAGGAATACGCGTGCGCCGCGCGTCAAAACCAATCGAGCCACGGTCTTCTGCAAGCTCTGCGGCTCTAAATTCAGCACCAAGGGCAAGCTCAATCGCCATCGGAGGGTAACCCATCAAGGAAAGCAAGTGTATTGCCACCACCCCGGCTGCAACAAGGTACGTTCTCATCTCTTCTACGTAAACCTTGAGCTTTCTCTGACTTTATCTCACTTGTTTTGCTTCTTTCCTTCGGTTTAGAGTTTCAGCCAAAGAGATATGATTCGTCATTACAGAAGAATCCATCTCAATCTACGTTATATCAAAACGAGCGCATACAAGCAACTGCCAAACCAGCTACTGACTAGCAAGTAAAGCACACATTTTGCAGTTATATGGTCCACCTGTCACACCCTCCATTCTCTCGATTCCCCCGCACACACAAATGAAGGACATGCGACTTTTGATGAAGCCTCTCGATGAAAATGCCGTTTTGCACAGAGGGACAACTAACAAGAGCCCGACCGGCGAGCCAGAAATACAAAGAGCTGTGCGACCGCACTTTTCTAAACTTGAAAAGTAGAAGGAGAGCGAGAAGGCATTGATATCATACCTGTCCGGTCTGATTGCCATTGCGGGAATGTTTATCGTTCGTCCATCCTCTTCCGCAGTTTTGCCGTCTTTGGGGAAGCTGCAACCCTTACTCAAGGACTTTTATTACTCATTGCAAGCAGTACTACATCAAACAAATATCATTAAACCATTCTACACTACTCATCACCTTCACCAACCGTCAACGACAAGTACTTCATCGCTATTTTGACCCCCTCCTCATAGTCCTCGCGTAATTTCATCACGTACAAATCCTTCAGCATTTCAATAGAAGTGTTCATGCGACGAGAAAGATGCCTCAAAAACTCATCTTGAGTCAAATCTTCGGCGAACTTCTTCTTCTTGAACTTATCCACCATTGCAGTAGCAAAGCTGCTTCTTAAATTCGTTGAACTGATCGTACTGAACTTCCTGTCTTGATTGCACATGAATGCGCGGAATGACCTAGTAATCAAACGAGATGTTAGATAATTGCCATCCTGAGTGTGCAATAATAAATCGTGTCTTCCGCATCCACGTCTTCTTCAACAGTTTCCGCCTGCGCTAGAATGATCGGTGTCACCACTTCAACATGCAATTTGATAATCGGTTTCATCTTAGCTGGTAACATCACGATCGGAAATAGAAAGTCCCTGGGACGCTTCTCAAACCATGGGCGCAAAGCAAGATAGCTTCCAAACTCGGAATTAGTTACACGACTCAGTTCCAACTCCGTAGGGACCCGTAGATTGGCGTACGCCTCCGGACGCTGATCACCTCCTTCAAGCATAATCGCAGCAAGTAGGTTTATACTCCACTTTTGCGCCATGTTTCGCTTTCCATTGTACAACAGTTTGCGAAAGATCTCCATGTTCTCCTGGCACTTGCCATGGAACGTCCTTACGTCATGTAGCACATGAATTGCAGTTCGGTATCCTTTTTTCACTTCGGCATCCTTAACCACACAGCGAGGGTCTTCATGAAAATCAATTAATCGCTGCTCGTACTTTTCCTTTCGCGCTGCCGTGCGTGAACTGGCCTTAAACTGATTCAGGAATTGAATCAGTTTCTTCATTTCCTTCTCATTCTCTTGATTACTAGCGTCTAGAAGTGCATACTCGATTGAAACGCGAAGAGAGGCACATTTTGATGCAGTCGTGTTGTTTGCATAGATTATGGAAAAGTGTCGTACAAGACACTTTATGAGCTTGTAGTTCTGCAAAAGCCGGAACAAACTTCCTGCTTTCCATCCATCGTTCTTTTCCATCGCCTTGGCTACTATTGCCCACATTACTTGACCGGCAATAGTCTTAACCAAACTGTGCTGCGTCGTTTTCGCACCGGCAATGGCACGCTTAACGAGATACTTATCTTCATAAACTTTCTTGATATCAATGCAGTTCCTTTCATCGACATCTAGTCCATCGTAATGATTTCTGTCACCATTTTGTTCCGACTGACAGCTTGGTAAAACGAGACGGGCTTCCTCGCTGGTAAAGTAATCTGAAAACAGCTGCTCTTTGACCCTGACCATCAGCTCCCAAAGCTTCTTACCGTCTTCCAAAGAGTCAATATTCGAAGAACGGCTGACGGAAGCCCTACGAGGACGACATATGTTGGGAATTGCCTTTTTGAAAGAGTCTGAAAGTCTTGCTTCTTGAGCAGCCAGAACGCGGTCCAGATTAACTGAATTAGTTTCTCCATCTTGCGAAATGGTGGGGAGAGACTCGTCGGTTTCCTTCAGTTCGGAAAGTTCTGGCAATAAATTGCGACGCACTAAACGGCGACGCTTTTTGCGAAAAACTCTCTCAGAATCCGTATCGGAAGCTGTAAACAGATCGGGCAAGTCTCGTGCTCGACAAACGCGCTTCTTGTTATAAGTAGGTAGTGCGAAAGCGGGAATTATTTCATCTTCCTGATCCTCGCGCACGCTTTGGGTTGACGAAATTCCCCCAGTAGTTCTGCGTTTTTGCGACTCTTGTGTACCACGGTTGTTCTTTGGAGTCTCAGAAGTTTGTTCAGCATCACTCTGAAAACGATTGTCGTCGTCATCTTCAGACACCAAGTTGATGATGTCCATCATTCACCACGTATACTTGTGAGCGTTCTGCAGACAGAATAAAACCGATTTGCATGAACACATGAACAAACGAAGAACGAAGGTAACTTTTATTAAAGAACGTGCGGTACAGAAGCTCTTGGAGACCGCAGCTTTCCTTGTCAAAAGGTTTTAGAAGAGGACGAGATTCTTGAGTCATGTAGCGGCCTACATGGGAGCCAAGCACGCGCCCAGGACAAGACTTGCACCACTTCGCGATGGCGGGGCCTCCCTATCGAGACAACTTCTCAAGCCGAATAAGTCTGCTCTCACCGCTAGCGTGCTTTAGTCTAAACCGCAGGCGCGCACAATTATCCACCCGCACTATGTTCACGATTACAGCAATGTGCCAAGCGGTTTCATGATCTTCAAGATATGGATGAGGTTTATAGCGCACCTTTTGTTCTTTTGCCGCTCTTCGTAACCTTTTCCTCACAATTCCAGTAAGCCAAGATTTTCGATTTGCAATTTACCTCTCCCGCATATCGATCGTTTTTTCGGCATGTAGCGGGCATTATTCCATAGAACACGAGCTTCGATGGACGCCAGGTGATCATCTGGTCTCTGATGCCGCTCACGGTGTGCTTCTCCGTGCCCGCTAAAGTGCCTACGAACAGCAGGACGCAGCGTAACTAGTTGACTCATCTTTTCTGGCCTTGCCCGGCACTGTCCTAGAACCGTCTATGGACAGACGGGCTTGGGGACGGCTGCCGCTCCCGCCCACAACTATCTATGGGTAGACGGACAAACGCGGTCAGCCTAATAGAAGTTTGCGAAGCCCACTAGCCGGCGGCCAAGGCCCCTTGAACTGCTGAAAAGGATTCTACTTTTTCCAATCTTAACGGCGGCGATCTCATACTGATTGCGCTTGTTCCGCGTGCTGCCGTTCTGCAACTAAGCACACAGCGCATGTATAACTAACGAATCTAGCTTTTTGCGAGACCAAACCGGGTTCCAGGGGCAATCAACCGGCCAGCCATGCAATCTTGGAGCCTGAACTCAGATAAGTTTACTGCTTTTCTGGAGTTGTTGCTGCTCCGGAACTTACCCCCGTCATCACAAAGGAGGGGGGTGTTGTGCACCTAAGCACACTTTGGCCACGTGCGAGCCCAGCACGAGGCCGCTGAACACTCAGGCGCTCTTCGCGCCCCAGCAGAGCTGGCTCGCTTCGAGCTCTCGCGGCCGTTCAGACCGCGCGAAGGGGATTAGGGGTTCTATAATCTATAATATATGTGTTTTCGTTTCTACGCCGTAGGTCACTGGCTAGACTGGCAAGGTGCCCAAATTCGCTAGCTCCGCGTTATGCGACAGATAAACAATGAATGAAAAGGACAGAACGCATTGCCCTAACTATAGGTTAATAATTACAGCACATGAATACGGAAGAGAAACAGACAGAAAGCAATTTAATATAATTCGCAGAAAAGTTGCAAAAAATTTAAAAGGAAATCGAAATATTGAAGTGATGGAGATAGTTCTTTACATGATAAACAAGAGATATTAATATAGATATTGAGGAGGTAGTTCTCGTTGGACATAGTTCATTATTGTTGAGAAGAGCGTACAAGACGTTCAATGAAGAAAAATTATGACGTGCAAAATAATATTCCTAGTACGATCTAAAAATGAAGGAAAGCCGCTGAAAGGTTGACATGCATCTATGAATAATATCAACTCGGAAAATCTCAAGGTAAATATTGAAATAATAAGAAGCAATACGAGTTGGAGTAAATTGTTTGATATTGAATTTCCAGTGAACAATCTCGATATTCACACAAATACAGTTCGAGCATAACTTTAATCTCATCGTGCCCATCAATACTAACTTCAAAATTTTCCTTTGGAGAAACAGATGGCCACTCTAACTTCATACCTGTATTCTCTTTCTCCGGCATGTTGGTGCATTGCAGTTTATTTGAACGCGGCATTTCTCAAGGGAAGTCGGCGAGAAATTGCTTTGACGGTGGGAAAGCAGTAGGCTCGAAGGGAACCGTAAGACGCGATCAAGGAAAGTGCGCGCTCTCGTTCCCAACTTTTCATGATGACATTTTAAGATGGCTGCAGTCAGCGGCGTGAGGTCTTCTCAGACAGATCAAGAAAATGTGGGCTGCCTGACAACTGCGATTGGCCAAAGGAGAGACCATGAGCGATTCTGCGTCGGTAGTATGCTCATATGAAGCGAATTGGTCTGTGAACATTATTGCTCTGCTTGGGCTCGCTTCCGGAGGTCAAAGACCGCAAGTATGGAGTCAGCTTCAACTACCGAGCAAATTTGAGTACGAGCAGTACTTCTATCTTTGCAAAATCTTTAACAAAACTTCAGGCCAACCCACAACCTCTATATCTACTCACATCGGAAATGTCCTAAGTACATAATGTTTTGATTCTATGAAAGTTCCCTATATTTGATAGCACTTCTCGCTGATGAGAACGCTGGTGCTGAAAGTAATGCTAACTACTTACTGTTGTGTTTGGACTTTGGTTTTGTTTGAATGCAATGTGTTTTTGACCAAGGACTCGAACCTTTACATGATAGCATCAAAAGCTAATGCCTTACCAATTTGGCACATGTGATGCTTCAGGGACGGGCATAGGCGCCGTCCTAACACAAACAGACGAAACAGGCAGTCGTCCTGTTGATTTTACCTGCGACAGTGATACCATAGTGGAGGTTTCACATCGAAATTTTTCGTCCAGCGATAATGAAGAGGTTCGGTAGTGCTGAGTGTAGGCCAGTGAAGCCACTCTTGATTCACGCAAGCACCGCAAAACTGCTGACACCTTCACAAATTACACCAGCACCCCAGAAATTTATGAGTTCGCACAATGAAAACCTTTGCTGTGTGACGAAGATCGATTTTTGGCAAAGTTACGCCTCCATGATACACAAAAAGTATCATGTAAGCCAAGTTTTCGAGAATGTAAATGAAGCAGCTTTGCTCAAGAAGATTGCGTTCCAAATGAACACATCCCCAGAACGATTGCAACATACGTACATGAGAGAGATAGCCCTACACTTCAGGAGTGACACGGCGGCTCTTGTAAACTTCTAGGCATCATGTCTGAATAAATGAAATGTTCACCAGAAACTTCCAACAACTTCATTTATAATTCTTCAATGGGGACATCTCTCTCTCTCTTTATGTTTATGCGTACAATATCCTAATTTTCGTGTAGGATAGAGCGCGCTGACGTGGTGTGGGAGGTCAATTACGTACGATATCTCTAATGCTGGCGAAGCATTCCCCTTTGTGGTAATCTTCGGGGAACGACGAACGGGCTCGTATCGGAAGTATTTAATCTGCAAGTCCACCTCCGACCCATGACAAGCGACGTATTAATCTTCACAACTGCACAGAGCATTTCAGAAGAGATATTAAGCCATCAGTCTATGGTGTTACGCGCAATCAGAAGCCTTCAAAAATTCACAGAAGATCGCTACGGTGTCTCTCTTCCCCTGCCATCCATATCTTATTTACTCACTCAGAGCTCCCAAGTGTTTTTCAGCAGTGCGATTCATCTTAAGACATATCTATGCTATTCGATCCCTGTGAACTCGTTCGAGCATACCCGACCTACGCAAGACCAACGTTTTCGACCATAGAGCCAGAACGTATACAAACACCTTGTTAAATGTGTAGCATTGGGCGAAACATGTTACACAGCTCATCTATTGGATCCCCTTCCCCAACCACGTTCATTGATGTGACTCCATCGCCGCCACCACGACTGAATTGGCTACTAGATTCATCGCCACTTACAACAAAATCAGGACGCCCAATCCGAACATATAAACCCTTTCTAGCTCTCTTGAATTTCATTTGAACGATGAGAGAACAAAATCCCGGCACCATCTTAGCCTTCCTCATGGCAACCTGTCCCAGCGATCGCAATAGTAGCTGGTTCCATCAACATCCGGAGTGATTGGTATAAACCCTGTTCAGCGCTGTAAAATCTGTGTCAAAAATAGTCCATATTCCCTGTTTACTTGCAACTGCAGGTTATCCTGACAAATATAGATCTCCGCGCTTAATTAAGCCATTATCATATTACTGCGGACACGTTCAAGTGTCATACCATCATCTCTAGTGATTTCCCAACTCGCAAGAGAAATAGATGATTCTAAGTATCTCAATAAATGTCTGTAAGATCTGAAGCGAGATGCATGAAACGCGAGTACCATAGCCCGTTCGAGGGTAAACAGATAAAAAGGGGGCCTTGTCGGGGAAGATCGAGCAAGCCGCCTTGCAACGCCGTTGCCAAATCGTTCTCGATTTGGCATTTGCACGAAGGCGATCTCGATATCCTCGATCCTTGTAACTACAATTATCACTATTGCAACGCAAAGACAAATGAATAAGGGAGAAATGCGCTGGCAGAAGGCTTCCAGGCAGCGCGTGAGCGGACCTGACGGTGGAGAGCAGAGGCGAAGATCGTCTTCGCAGGCGCTGACAATTCCGCCTTTGACTGATCTCCACGCATATATATATCGCTCGGATTGCATCGAGCGTTTTGGACCTGATATGAGCGTTCTCATGTTGTCAGCGCATGCGCTCTAACGCTTGAACGCAGCCAAGAAACAGAGTTCTTTTAATATTTGTGTTATTTCAACGGATAGGCGCAAAATAAACGCAGCGCGCTGGACCTTCGTTTTGCGTGGTGCAGAAATCGCAGTCAGTAGCCTCTGTTCAAGGTTTGCTCAGTTCGACGTATCTATAACACTTCAAATCAGAATGTGAGGCGTTGACTACGTAGTTGATCTGGCTTTCCGCAATAGTGCAAGCACATATAATGTTAGAAATGTTGGAGGTCATGATTTCACACCTACCGGGCATGGGTTGTGTACTGCAAATCCCAGTTGGGAGAAATGACACTCAAAGTGCTCCAGTCCTTGCTCTATTGGGAGGTAGACTCAGCAGAAGAGGCCTCCGTATACGGATAACGCGGGAGTAAAACCGCCCGTACTTCGGAAATACCACGGAGGTGAGGGCGGGAATCGCCAAGAAAGGATTTGTAAGCAAGCGTTCGAGAGTCTGATATCTCTGATCGAAGGCGGAAGAGAAGGAACCAAGGTCGACGGGGTGCCTCGAAAAAGGGGTAAAAGATAGGAAAAAGGATGGGAAAAGTTGGAAAGGAGAGAAAAGGAAAAGGGACAAACCCGAGGGCGGGTTCGTGCGACAAGCGGCAACAGACCAGGGCCGAGGGTGACGATGTGTATTGAGCCCACGCCGCAGACCTCTATACAGAGTCGATACAATATCTCAACACCAGAGTAGCAGACACCTGCAAGTAAATGGAACACAGTCCGAAGACAAACGGAGTGTTAGATCAGAGTACCTGAGTGATCCCTTGGGGATTAAAAAAGCGAAACCGTACGACGTGACCCTCCTCGCAGAGTTGTGCACTACGCGCAGGAGCTCAAGTCAGAGCCGCGGACAAGGTTGAGTTTACTTTGTGGTGGTGACGAGGAGGTCGCCATCACCGAAGTAGGTTTCCACAAATTAAACTAAATAATTAAGATAAGTAGTGCCAAATACGCCAGAGCCACACACTTGTTGCACTTGTGTAGACCCGCCTTGGCGGCCACTAATTCTAAAAACCAATCCAATTTTCTCTGTAACAGAGCCAACCCATACAAGCGTACACGCGATCCACTGCCACAACCAGTTACCAATCCATCAAACCCATCGGGTGCCACCATGCCATATGGTGTCAGAATGCCACCCAAATTCATAGCCTTGCTGTAGAGGCATCTCGAAGAGCCAAGGTGTTGAGACGGAACACGTCACAAACGCGAAATCGCGATTGCTCTACACATCCCCCTCCTTACATCGAGGAATACCGTGTCGGCGACATTACCACCTCGTTGCGAGAACATATAAGCTCATGCATGAGTGACTCCGACATCCCGATACCAAGAAAACCAACGCTCAACAGCGATACACTCTCAAGTGGACACACGCCTGATGCGAACTTCGAGATTCCGAACGACCAAGTCACGCGAGAACTCGCTTTGTCGATGAATCCGAATTCTAACGACAGCGCTTTCCCTTCCTCAGGGGTTCCCAGCCAGTTTGGTGCTCCCTCCGGTGCCGGACCTTCCTCCGCAGGAGCAGGATACTTCGGCGGTTTCGCCACAGCCCCGCTGCCACAGGGGAGTCAGCAGCCGGTTGCTTCAGCTATGAACGTTGCCGCGGTATCGGCTTCGAACTCCTCTGGAGCTGTGCCGGTTACGGCACACGCGTCGGGATGGATCACACGCGAATCGCTTCTCGTGCGAGACCGGCGACTAGACGGGGGTTGGGCGTATTCCAGAGCTCCCTGGTTCCACCCTCAAGCGGTGAAGGATGAAGACATCATCAATTCCTATACGGAAGACGGCACATTGCCAGGCGGTTTGCTACGAGATATGGTGACCTCCTGGGAGTGGAGAACTGGCATTGCGGTGGCACCACACCTCTTCGACAGGAAAAGAACCGGCAGGCAGTACGAGACGCTGGACGAAGCTCGCGCAGGTATCGTGCGTCTTTCGTACTTCCGAATGAACCGTGCTCACAATTCACCAGAAGTGGTACCGCCCCAGTACGGGTTCGATCTCTCCCGATACCGAACGTACGGTGAAATCACCTATGGAGCGAATCTCGCTGCCTTCGATACGACGAAGATTGACCCGAATGCTCGGATGGATCGCGATATGTTGCTCTTCAACCGATCGATTCTGCTAGCAGAGTTCCGCTTCATGCGACGCCGTTCTGGCGACGGGACCTTCAGCGACCGCGTCCGAAGTGAAAGGAAGTGGCGATCCCGGTTCGGGTTCTTCGTACCTTACACGAATTCCGAAGTCGAACATCTGCGACATGACGCACTACCGGGTGGCTACGTCCCAATTCCTTCGTGGTAAAGCAACCTTGAGGTTCCACGCGGTTGTTTCGCGGAGTGTCCTCCCTGCATTTCCTACATTGGCTTCCGCATGATTTCGAATCTGAAATCCGCGTACTGGGCCCTGATGATGTGCGAATGAGCTGCCCGCGATGCCGCGTTCACCCTCTGGGACGTCTACGACCAGTGCTGTATTTGGTACCTTCCTCCGAAGTTGAGGCAGCCCATCCGACAAGTGGATTTACACACCGCTCTCGGTTCCTCCACCAACGTTGATGAATTTCTGTACCTGCTCGACGTCATCGATGATATCGATTGGAGCAGAGTACCGCCCGAGAACATCCCTCTGGGTCAGCGTACGCGCTTCGATAAGTCGCCAGGTAGATGATATCCAGGGGCTGGAGACTTCGCATACTTCAAACATTGGGAGGGGACCGTGACCGACTTCGCGGAAGCACGCGCGTTAAAGCAAGTGCCTCGTGTTGTGCCGAGTGATCACTCTGTCGGGCTCATGTTTTCCGACAGTTACTATGCCCGAGACAGCGGGGAAGATCCGATGGTGGATAGCGAACCAGTGAATCCTGGAGAGGGGGTGCAACCGACGCCGGTGAGCAGCATGCAGGTTATCCCAACGACGGGAGAAAGCGGGGGTAGCGATCCATCTGGTTGGAACATCACGCCGACTGGGGCGGTTGATCCGCAGGCTGCTGCGTTGCGAAACCAGCTCACCCAGATGGGCGTCTTGACTCCCGGGGATGACAGATATCGGCCAGATGCTGGCGTTAGCTGCGCAAAGCTACCATTCGCTTTCCCTGAACTAGGGTGGTCCCATCAATCCGGGAGGTGCCGCTCCAGCGACGGGAATATAAGAACCCGACGACGGGACAACAACCTCTCGTGGCCCCTTGCTAGGCAAGTAGTATAAATCATCTTAGAACCAAACTTCTGGGTAGACTGAATTGCAGTGATAGATCTTCTTTCTTCATCTTCATCTTTTTACTTCACGATTCCGTGTACTTCATGCTTCATGAACTTCTGTTACTTCTTAACCGTTAATTCGAAATTATTCTTCTCCTTCACCCCTGAGATTATCTCGAACCAACGAGTAATACCTTGATAACCAAACCCTTCTGCAGAGCGGACAACAATGAGAACGTCCGTGCTCGGTCGTGAGTTATCCCACCTGGGCGCAATCCAGATATGGAGGAAGAGCTATACGCGAACGCCGGTGATAGTCTATTACCTTTGAAGGAGGTAAATTTCCAATAGGTTCGTACGTATCCTCTTCAGGAGGGTATCCGTACCAACGGATTTGATAACGGAACCTCCCATCGGGACCTGTGACATGCCGCACAATTCGGTCGACGACATACCCCTGCGGGTAGACATCCGTTTCTGGATTAACCATTGAGATACTCAGACGATGAGAACACCTTACGAGGTTTGCTTAAACATTCTTCTGGTGGAGGCGACGGCAACGGCTTTCGCCTATTTCATTCACGCGCGCTTCGCGAGCGCCCGACGTGACGGCAGTACTATAGCCCCACCCGGATAGACCCAGTTTTCGAAAATCGAAGTGCAATTAATACTCCTCAGCTTTCTGAGTTTAACGGGGTTCAACGGGTAACCGTTTATGAACATCAACGAACAAACCGATAAACGGTGTCAACAACGATACACGATATATTCGTATTCACGAGGCTGACCGTTCTCGCTGATTACCGTCTTCAGGCTGTTCCTATCCTTGCCTGAAGTTCACCCGGCCACGGAGATTCTGCACTTCAACGCCATTGGTGCGGCAGTTCGCCACGTGGGCAGTTGCATTGTCACACCGGTTGACCAGTTGCACGGAGTGCAACGAGATCTCATTGGCCATGCATGCTGCCACGTGTTATTGTGCAAGCGTTCCCGCTTGGGTCTGCAAAGGTGCCAAGTGTCCATGCGCCATGCCATCCGTTTGCACCGGAGTCCACGCGCCGTTGCAAACCAAACATCAGGCAATTAAATTGCGCGCGCCGTTGCAGGCGGTACGCGTGCCACGCGAGGACACCGTGAGCGGTTGGCAACACGAAAATTTGAGATTTTTCGAAATGCGGCAATGCGCACAGCGCCGGATTCGGCCCTTCATGGGTGAACATGTAATCCCATTCTCGATAAGGAGATTCCACGGAATTAGGGGATTTAGGGGATTTAGGGGATTTAGGGGATTTAGGGAACTTTTGGAAACCCCGGGGTTTGCCTGGGGATTTAGGGGAACATGAGAAAAGCGCAATCATCGGTGAAAGGAGAGAAAGTTTGCAAAACACGCTGGGTTTTCTTGCGGATGGTGCAGACGTTAGAGAAACCGAACGGTTTTCGGGAAAAGATCAACGGTGGAGATCGACGTTGGCGAACCGAAACTGTTTGAAAGACCGTAGAGAACGACAGTAGAAAGCGGGTCTTAGGGGATTCGTGAGAGAACGATTGGAAGAAATCGAAGTTCAACGAAATCGGAGCAAAATACTCAATGTCATGTCCCTCCGCCTTCACAACCTCTTCCGGGCGCAATCTCCTCGTCTACTGTTGCGTTCTTCATCCCGCAGCCCACCTAAGACTATCTCTACAAGGTGTTGAGACACATCTGAGTGCCACATGGCAGCTGTCAGACGCTCTCTTCAAGCGCTCAGTCTCATGTCCCGCCGCCTTCACAACCTCTTACGGGCGCAATCTCCTCGTCTACTCTTGCGTTCTTCATCCCCAATCAACGTTCAGCACCACCTTAGACTCTCTTGCAAGGTGTTGAGACACATCTGAGTGCCACATGGCAGCTGTCAGACGCTCTCTTCAAGCGAACCCTGGCAGTCTACAAACTGCTAACTCCCCTCGCGTTAACGTCCGAATTACAATCTCATTCCGTGGGCTGCACAGGCACGGCTCCTCCTCGCGGTCCTGATACTCCTTCCGATTTGGTCGTGTTGCATCGACTTCCGAAATAAAAACGATGTGCAAAAAGCACAGCCGTAAGCCTGTTCTGAGACGTCAATGCTAAATCTTATCAGCGACGCCCGGTTATTCAGACACATCGAAGATGCCACATGGGCAGGCTGTGAGACGCATCTTCTTCATAGCGCTCAGCTTCATGTCCGCCGGCTCTTCTATGAACCATCTATCCGGCGCAAGCCTGGCTCCTTCGCCTCTACTGTTGCGTCTTCATGCCCCAATAAAACGCCTTACAGCTAAGCAAGCATTCAGACGTCAATCTCCACAAGGTGTTCATAACACATCTGAGTGCCACATGGCAGCGTGGAGCGGGACGTCTGCTCTAATCAAGCGCCTCAGTACTGCATTGTTCTCCGTCAGCGCCTTTTGCAACGAAGACCGGTCTTCCCGTGAGGGACCAAGGCTCCATCCTCCATCGTCTAAGTCGTTCTTCATCCCCAATAAACGTCAGCCAGCCACCCATTAAGACTTCTCTCTTATGCATCCAGGTGTTGAAGCACACAGCGAGTGCCATTCATGCAGCTGTCGAAGACTCTGCATGTCAAGCGCTCAGGTGGCTCATCTGATCACGCCGCCTTCACAACCTCTTCCGGGGCGGTCGGGAGAGCTCCTCCCTTGACGCTCGTACCGTTCTGACGGTTCGTTCAATTTGCACCAACAATAAACCGCAATATACCAGCCAGCTCACACCCGTTGAAGACCTCTCTGTTCGCCCTCCAGAGTGTTGAGGACAAGGACGATTCTGTGAGGTGAAGCAGTCGCACATCGCGAGGCTGTAACAGTAGACGATGCTTCGCCTTCTTTATAAAGAAGAACGCCTCAAAAGTCCTACATCGTGTCCCGTCGTCGCCTTCAATAACATAACCTTTCAGAGGCATCTCTCGTAGATGACTGTTGCAACGTATCTTCATCCCCAAGTATAGGACGTTGCAACAGCCTAGACCTTCAGATTCTCTCAATAAAGAAGTGTACGAAACACACCTCATGAGATGCCACATGCAGCTGTGAAGCGCACGGGCTCTCGTTCAAGCGCATCTAGTTCGATGTCCCGCCGCCTTCACAAACCCACTCGCCAATCTTGATCGGGCGCAATCCCTCTCTACTCATTCGCGTTCTTATCCAAAATAAACGTTCAGCAGCACACCTTAGACTCTCTATGTGACAAGAGGTCGTATCAGACACACTGAGTCACATGGCAGGCCTTTCAGTGCTTTCATTCAAGAGCCTAGTCTCGAGGTAGTCCGCCGGCACTTGCACAAACCTCTTCCGGCGCAATGATCTCGTTTCTACTTTGCGTCTCAATCACCCATAAAATGATTAGCAGCCCACACTATAGGATCTCTCTCTACAGGTGATGAAACATATCGTAGAATGGACAGTGGCAGCTGTCGCGCCTCCTTATCAAGCGCTCCGTCTCATGTCCCGCCGGCGCTATCCACAAACATTTCTGGGGCGACAATCTCCTTTCGTCTACTCTTGTCGCTCTCCTTCATCTATAAATAAAGACAGTCAGCACCAGCGCTAGACTCTCTTCGCAAGGTCCATGACGACCAATCAGTGCTGAAAGTGCCATCATGGCACGCGTGTCAGGACGCTCTCTTCAAGCGCTCAGCTGTGCATGTCCCTCAGACCGCCTTACACTTACCTCTTTTCTGTGCAGACCAATGCGTCCGGCGGTCTATCTCATATACAAGGTCCTTTCATCGGGCGCCAATAAGGAACGTTCCAGCATGCGGCAGCCTAGGCAGACTCTCTCTACAATCGTGTTGAGACGATATCTGTTAATGTTGCCACATGTGCGGAATTCTGTCAGACGTCTACTCTTATACACCCCGCTCCATTCTCAATGTTCCACGCTACGCTTACACAACATACCATTCTGGGCGCAAGTCCCTTCGCTCGTGGGCTGACTCTTGCGTTCTTCATGTTCCTCTGAAAGTGAAATCTGAATTCAAAGCAACTCCGTGTAGACTCTCTTTGCACGGCTGATTGAGATTCATACATTGCTGAGTGTACGTGCTCACGATGCCGCAGCCTGATCAAGCGCGTCTTCAAGCGCTCTAAAGTACTAAGTGTTCCCGCACGCTCTCACAACCTTCTGTCGAGGCGCTATCATCACCTGGTGCTACTGTTTGGGCGTTCTTCATTCCCCACCATTAATGTTCAGCAGCCATCAGACTCTCCTCTACAAGGTGTTGAACGAGCGAATCTAGAGATGCACCATGCTGACAGCTGCCCGTTTGCAGACGACTCTCTCAAGCGCTCAGATTGAAACGAAGAATCTCTTATGTCCCGCCGCCTCACAACCTCTTTACGGGCGCAATCTGCCGTTGGTGCGTAAACTCTGATGCGTTACTTCACCCAAAAAACGTTCAGCAGCGAGTCCAGTTAGACTCGTCATTGGATGCGATAGGGCGAGTGAGAAGTTGACAGGACGATCTGTTCGATAGAAGCGGCGAGGACATTTGAGTGCCATGAGGCGCCATTGAGGACGAAGAGGCCGTTTTTTCAGACCTAGACTTTTCGTTTATCACAATGGCTTGGCCACGCACGATCTGTGTCTCCACACCTGTAAGAGAGTCAAGTCTCAGGTGGGCCCCGCCTTGCGCTTCACAACCTCTTCCGGGCGCAATCTCCTCGTCTACTGTTGCGTTCTTCATCCCCCATAAACGTTCAGCAGGCCACCTCACACTCTCTCCACAAGGTGTTGAGACACATCTGAGTGCCCTGACACGTTTTGGCATGATGGACATCAGTTCGAGCAAAGAACACGCCTGCTCTTTAAAACGCTCATTTCATGTAACCCGCCGCCTTCACAACCATCCTCTGGGAGAACGCTTTTACGATCTCCCCCTGGGCGTGCTACATCGTATGGGGTTCTTCATCGCTAGAGGTAAAAACGATATGCGCCGCAGACCACCTAGACTCCTCTTTGCACGGTGTTGAGGACAACATCTGAGTGCCACATGGCAGCTGTCAGACGCTCTCTTCAAGCGCTCAGTCTCATGTCCCGCCGCCTTCACAGGGACATTCGGATCTGTATTGCGCGGCTCGCTGAAGAGAGCATGTCTGGAGCAGTTGGCCTTTGCTGGCCCAACTTCATATGCTGTCGTGCCAGCACCCTTTTCGTTGATAACGGAGTCTAAAGCTGGTTGTGGGTTCTTCATCCCAAACTAACGCTCAGCAGCCACCTCAGACTGACTACGTCTTCTATTCGGTACAAGCGGTGTGAGAGCAGATCTGTTGAAGGAACGCAAAGCGGTGCTTCAGACAGCAGAGGTACATTTGGCGACCGCGAAGCTGGTGGTGAGGCGGCCGGAGACATGTGAGATGTGAAGCACTGTACGGGTAAACAACTCGTTCACAACCAGAATGGAGGCAAGAAGTGGCCGGAAAGGAAGGAGTCTTCACGTGCCCACCCATGAGATTCAGCGCTTAAGAGCAGACCGTTCTAAACACCTAGTTTTCCCATGTGCACTCGAGCATGCTGAGTACTTCTGACACTCTGTGCTTATAAGATACGTGGTCTAAGTATGTGCTGCGAATTCTTTTATTTGTGGGAATGTAAGCAACGCAACAGGGACAACGACGGTTTTTGCGCGAGAAATAGAGGTGTAGGAGCGGTCGGGACTTATGAGATTGAGCGCTCGAAGAGAGCGTCTGACACAGTGTCGCCATGTGGCACTTCAGATGTGTCTCAGCACCATTCGTAAAAAGAGTCTAAGGGGCTCGCTGCTGAACGCTTTATTGAGGATGAAGAAACGCCAAACCTGTGAACGAGGTATGCGCCCGGAAAAGATTGGTAAGCGGCTCGCGGCATGAGAATTGCGACAAGTACGATCTTACAACCGAATCAAGTGCTGCGAGCAACGAGGTAGAGCTAGAAGACATAGAAATGTGCGAGCGTCGTTAAAATGCGCGCGATACGTTCTCGAATGGAAAAGAGAGATAAGCAGACGAAAAGACTTTGAACTACGTGGTATCCTCATTATGCCAGCCGGCAACTTTGAGCAACAACAGAGTAGAAAAGATAGAAACACAGGTGAATCCAGGCTACCCGAAACCGTTTGAAATGAAGCTGTGTGCAGACGCAATACTGAATCCCTTTAGAGCCGCGCTGCAATTCTTGAGAAAGAAAATGGAGGCGAAGACATCTCGTTGCTTCAACCATTTTGCAGCGACAGATCCAACGGTGCCAGCGACGAAGAGATGTGACAATGACACGAGGAACATGAAAATGCGAGAGCCTCCAGAAACCAGTTTTGACATTTTGAGATAGTTATAGGACTCACCGCCATCGGTACAGATAGGCTACTACAGAACGAACAGGATGAACGTATTCCCGTTGAGACAATGATTCACAATGATCAAGACGCGCCGAAACGCTGTGCTGAGAATTCCTCAGGTTCTGCACAGATTGATAACTGTCTAACATGCGATACCTTCGCTTTTTATAATACCAATGGTTACATAAGGCCTATGTATACCTTCCATGGTAGAAGAGAACCAGTAGCGTCAGCAGCACCCGAATGAAAGAGACAGGACAGCGAAAGAATAGTACAGAATACAGGAAGAAGAGACATGAGTGTATTGGCAGAGGCAGGCCAGAACAAGACATCCTCGCATACAGAGTAGACCCGAATGGAAACAAAACTCATTGAGATCGGCTTAGACACTGTGCGCTCTGGCGGCATCCAAAAGCACCCTGTATAGAATGGACGGGAAGACTCCTACCTGGTCTTTCTCAATGAAGAAAGCAGTCAGAGAATACGCAAGTGTGTCGATCAGTAGGAGACTGAACAGTTGAGATCAGAGAACATCCACTATGTAGAGATGGACCGATTACATTATTGGGTATGAACCCGAGAGAAAAGATTAGGACAAACCCCAAGCTAATGTATCGCGAGGAAAATGTACAAGCAGAGAGCAATTGTGAATAAGACTGTTGGAAGCTCTACGACTTCAGTGCCAAGGGTAACGGTATCGATGACTTCATGGACACAATCGAACTAGTTACAATATACGGAGACTGATAGAGACCTTCTTGATCTTCATTAGACCATTCATAGGAGTATAAACCCTGCCTCGCGCGCCGGTAAGAACACGAAATGCGTGTGTGCATTCGAAGATGCGGACCATTGTTAACATGTACTTGGTATCCCGACGGAGGAGATGAGGAAGATGAAAATTAGAAGAGTGGAACTTACATGTCTAACCTGCGGAGAAACACAGAATATCCCGAAACAGCTCTTTCCCATGCGGCTCTTCTGGTCCGCCTGCTTTTGCAGTTCTTCGAGAGCAACTAAAAGACAAGTGGCTCCTCCAGTTTCACCATACCCACAAGTTATAATAAGTGATACACCGCCAGCCAAGAGAACCAGTTGACATCACTTGCGTTTTACCACGGAATCGATTCCAATATTGGACGCATACACTCCTGCCTGAAGGCGAGAACACAACGTGCAATAGCCGATGGTGAAGACCACATGGCAGAGCAAGGCCCACGGCATTTCAGAACTACCGTGCATACATACGTGAAACAAGCATGGAAGAGGTTTCGCTAGGCGCTCATGTGTAGAACCACTCATCAAGAGATATGAATGTTGCCTTGCGTCGAAATGGCAGCTGTTGCAAGACCGCGCACTACGCCTTGGACATTTCGACAAAAGCGCGCTTCTTGCCGAGGCGGAGAGTCTTAGTTTGGCGCATATCTGGTTATTCCCACAACACCGTTGAATATCGTTCCACGAACAATCGCTATCCTCGTTTCATACCGCATAGGGTGGCCACGAACCTCACACACTCGTGCTACATCCTGCCTATGCCTTACTGCGTGTTCGTGGTCAGTCTCATATATGTTACAAATCAACCCGTCGCCAGAGGTCAGATAGAGAAGTAGCGGATGTTGATTAGCCATTACGTCGTGGTGCCGGCGCACTTCACCTTGGTAGTTTGAGAGACAGCTTTAGACTCTCATATTGCCGCGTCGTAACGAAGTTGAATGTCTAGTAACAGGAGCCAGTGGTTCTCTCGAGTCACCCAGTCTATGGGTTTGTAGATGTACCGCGGACCCAGTTGCGAAATGGCAGAGATATACTGCGTCCACTCCCCGACGAACTGCTGTACTTATTTGGTAACCGCGGGTACTCTCTCAGAGTTGAAGAAAGGAAGCACAAAGTCCCAATTGACCGGTGGGATAGAGAATGGAGCGAACCGATTATAAACTCAAAACGTACCTATAATTCCTTCGCCCCGCAGTAAACTCTGCATTCAAGCACACATCAATGTAAAATCGCCAGGAGTGGTCCCGCCGCACCAGTGTTCTCCTCCGGAGAGTCTGAACCGCTCGTGCTCGTGTTCCCTCTTCCCTATAGGCTTTACCTGGCAATCTCAACATCCCGATTGCTTATGTGAAGCCAGTCCATATATACGCTAAAAGACTCTCGGGTTTGCAAATGTGACACTCAACAAGGTGTTGAGACACATCTGAGTGCCACATGGTAGCTGTCAGACGCTCTCTTCAAGCGCTCATCCTCATGTCCCGCCGCCTTCACAACCGCTTCAGGGCGCATTCTCCTCGTCTACTGTTGCGTCTTTATCCCGATTAAACGTTCAGCAGCCACCTAAGACTCTCTTTGCAAGATGTTGACACTCATTTGAGTGCCACATGGAAGCTGTCAGACGCCTCAGTCTCATGTCCCGCAGCCTTCACAACCTCTTCCGAGAGCAATTTCCTCGTCTACTCTTGCGTTCTTCATCCCCAATAAACGCTCAGCAGCCACCTCAGACTCTCTCTACAAGGTGTTGAGACACTTTGGAGTGCCACATGGCAGCTGTCAGACGCTCTCTTCAAGCGCTCAGTCTCATGTCCCACCGCCTTCACAACCTCTTCCGGGCGCAATCTCCTCGTCTACTGTTGCGTTCTTTATCCCCAATAAACGTTCAGCAGCCACCTTAGTCTCTCTATTACAAGGTGTTGAGGCACATCTGAGTGCCACATGGCATTCCTCAGACGCTCTCTTCAAGCGCTCAGTCTCATTTCCCGCCGCCTTCACAACCTCTTCCGGGCGCACTCTCCTCGTCTACTGTTGCGTTCTTTATCCCGATTAAACGTTCAGCAGCCACCTAAGACTCTCTTTGCAAGATGTTGACACTCATTTGAGTGCCACATGGAAGCTGTCAGACGCTCCCTTCAAGCGCTCAGTCTCATGTCCCGCCGCCTTCACAACCTCTTCCGGGCGCAATCTCGTCGTCTACTCTTGCGTTCTCCATCCCCAATTAACGTTCAGCAGCAACCTTAGACTCTCTTTACAAGGTGTTGAGTCACATCTGAGTGCCACATGGCAGCTGTCAGACACTCTCTTTAAGCGCTCAGTCTCATGTCCCGCCGCCTTCACAACCTCTTCCGAGCGCAATCTCCTCCTTTATTGTTGCGTTCTTCATCCCCAATAACCGTTCAGCAGCCACCTTAGACTCTCTTTACAAGCTGGTGAAACAAATCTGAGTGCCACATGGCAGCCACATCTGAGTGCCACATGGCAGCTGTCAGACGCTCTCTTCAAGCGCTCAGTCTCATGTCCCGCCGCCTTCACAACCTCTTCCCTTCGGAATCTCCTCGTCTACCGTTGCGTTTTTCATCCCCAATAAACGTTCAGCAGCCACCTTAGACTCTCTTTACTAGGTGTTGAGACACATCTGAGGTCCACATGGCAACTTTCCGACGCTCTCTTCAAGCGCTCAATCTCATGTCCCGCCGCCTTCACAACCTCTTCCGGGCGCAATTTCCTCGTTCACTGTTGCGTTCTTCATCCCCAATAAACGTTCAGCAGCCACCTTAGACTCTCTTCACAAGGTGTTGAGACACATCTGAGTGCCAGATGGCAGCTGTCAGACGCTCTCTTCAAGCGCTTAGTCTCATGTCCCGCCGCCTTCACAACCTCTTCCCTTCGGAATCTCCTCGTCTACCGTTGCGTTTTTCATCCTTAATAAACGTTCAGCAGCCACCTTAGACTCTCTTTACAAGGTGTTGAGATACATCTGAGTGCCACATGGCAGCTGCTAGATGCTCTCTTCAAGCGCTCATTCTCATGTCCCGCAGCCTTCACAACCTCTTCCGGGCGCAAAATCCTCGTTCCCTGTTGCGTTCTTCATCCCCAATAACCGTTCAGCGGCATCCTTAGACTCTCTTTACAAGCTGCTGAAACAAATCTGAGTGCCACATGGCAGCCACATCTGAGTGCCACATGGCAACTTTCAGACGCTCTCTTCAAACGCTCAATCTCATGTCCCGCCGCCTTCACAACCTCTTCCGGGCGCAATTTCCTCGTTCACTGTTGCGTTCTTCATCCCCAGTAAACGTTCAGCAGCCACCTTAGACTCTCTATTTACAAGGTGTTGAGACACATCTGAATGCCACATGGCAGCTGTCAGACGCTCTCTTCAAGCGCTTAGTCTCATGTCCCGCCGCCTTCACAACCTCTTCCGGGCGCAGTATCCTCGTTCACTGTTGCGTTTTTCATCCCCAAAAAATGTTCAGCAGCCATCTTAGACTCTCTTTACAAGGTGTTGAGACACATCTAAGTGCCACATGGCAACTGTCAGACGCTCTCTTCAAGCGCTCAATCTCATGTCCCGCCACCTTCACAACCTCTTCCCCTCGCATTCTCCTCGTCTATTGTTTCGTTTTTCTATCCCAAATAAACGTTCAGCAGCCACAAAAGGTGTCGAGACACATCTGAGTGCCACATGACAACTGTCAGACGCTCTTTTCAAGCGCTCAATCTCATGTCCCGCCGCCTTCACAACCTCTTCCGGGCGCAATATCCTCGTTCACTGTTGCGTTTTTCATCCCCAATAAACGTTCAGCAGCCACTTTAGACTCTCTTTACAAGGTGCTGAGCTCGTTTTGAGGCGCATTTAAAGAACAAGGACAAAGGGCCTTTGCTATACAAGCATTTTCACGCAGCGATGAAAATACACAGGTTCAACGGATCACTACAAACCGAAAACTATGAAGACTTTGTTTCAGCGAGCCTGTTGCATTAAGCGGTGAAAGAGTTGGGCGGCATTGAGGCCGTGAAGCACGATATATTTCTGTCTCTGTCTAGAGATGGAGTTTCGGCTTTCAAAAAAACTGACTACACTTACTGGCCTGTGGTGCTCCTTGTGCTAAACCTGCACCCTTCACAGCGTTTCAAACTCAGCAACATGCTGCCAGTATCAGTGATTCCAGGCCCAAAAGCTCCTCAAAATCTCACGTCCTTTCTGCAACCTTTAATCGACGAGCTCAAACATTTATCAGCAGGGAAGAAAGTAACACTATGGGATGGAATTGAGCGCCATGTGCGTGTGCACTTGCTATACGTTCAAGGAGATCTTGCGGCATTAAACAAGCTGACAAACCTTCGGGGCTACAATGCCATCGTACCATGCCGATTTTGTACCATTCGAGGAACCTTGGACAGCAGCAGAAATCATGTATACTATCCGTCACAGACAACGAAGACCATTAAAGGTAAGACCAACAGGGTGAAACTTTGGAGTCCGAAACAGTTACCAATGCGAAGTGCAGACACATTCTTGGGTGCAGTGCACGAGCTTCGAGAGAAATCGCATAAGCTGACAAAACAAGAACTAAATCAACGATGCAAAGACCTTGGGATACAATCTACCTCGCTCAGTCCGTTGGTTGAAAACTTACGGCTGATAACCCCGTTTCAAAGTTTTCCAATAGACACCATGCATCTCTTGTTCGAGAATATCGCCCCAGACATCGTTTCCATATGGCTCGGGGAGAAAGGATGTGTGCCTACTCCATCGGTGCTACAACCCAAGGTGAAGCAAGAAGAATTGAATCAAAGACTAATGGGAGCAGGGAAGTGGTATAACGATCGCATCAGATGTCCCAGAGGCCTCGATGAGCGCAAGCCATGGAAGGCAACGGAATGGAAAGCGTTTGTAATACATCTCAGTCTGGTTGTTCTTCATGGACTGATCCCAGCACATCTATTAGCCGGTTGGAAACTTTTCGTAGATCTGTGCGAAACTGTGTGTCGCTGGAGCTTTTCTGATGACGACGTAAAGCGGGTCGGATCTCTGTCTCGCAGGTTCTTTATCCACTTCTCAAGAACCTATTTTAAATACCAACATGAGAACCAATATCTTTGAAAGTATGTATACCATCTACTACTGCACCTTGAGGATTCTATTCGGAGTTGCGGTCCACTTTCTCTGGTCTCTCAATGGAGCATTGAGAACTACGTGGGATTTCTAAACAGGAAATGCAACTCGACGTATTGGTTTTCTGAGTATGTCATTGAGAGTGTGAAAGTCACTGAAGCTGTCAAGCTCTATTGCTTAGCTAAAGACATTAGCATTCCTCTCCTCGATGAAGAGTATGCTCCTGAGAGAAATGGTCTTGTGTGTCGGAGTTCACAGCCGGAGCAGGATGGATTGACATTTTGTCATCCCCGCAAGTTCTTCAGCTTCCAGGATCTTTCGGAGAAGATAGGATGCGATGTAAAGATATTGCCGCAAAATTACTACAAACAAAACAAGAAGGCGACCGACTTGTCCCCAGCTCCACTTCTTGGATCAGAAGTACGATATCAAAATGGAGTCACAGGATGGTCACGCCTTCTCGATGAAAAAGCTGAAGACGAATATGTAACGATGTACCATTGCAGCATGATGAAAACCTTTTCTGAAAGAACCAGGTCTTCTTGCTTCACAGCCGCACTGTTTAATGGATCCGACCAGCATGAACTTCATGTGTACTACGGGAAGATCTTGTTGTTCTTTGAGCACACTTTCTCAGGGAAGCGGAGTCTGCTTTGCCTCATGCGTTGGGCATCAAAAGGTTTGAAAAGAGGTGAACGAGGACAACTTTTTGGGAAAGGGTTTCAGAGTGAGGGAAAGGTATTTCGAGAAGTCTCGGTAGAGAGTATATCAGCCTTATCAAACCAGATTTCAGTGATTGAACAAAGTGTGGGAAGCGGAATAAGAGCAGCGAAGAGAACGTATGTTATCGATCCATTGCGAGATACGTATTACTGGTCAAGGAAAGGTGGCAATCATGCTGAAAGGGCTGACATTTATCGCCTTCAGGGCCTTTCGTAGCTAAATGAGGATTCCAAGCCCACTGCGCAGTTCGCAATGTCTCGCTAGATCGCCACAAACATCTCCGACGAGGTGCGTTTCTCGTGTTTTCGTGGTGGCATCCAATCTTGATGAGTACGAAAGTACAGCTCACACTTGGTGAGAAGGATGGTAGATTTACGATCGTCAGTGATGCTCGGTTTCAAAGAACTATTTGAATGTAATTTATGATCATTTTTTGCAGCTTTTTGCTGCTTTTGCAAAGAGTCCAGAAATTAGGCTTCAATCTCAGAACTGGAGAAGTGCATCACTGGAGACACGAGCGTCATCTTCGTCCCTGGCCGACTTCGTTCATTTGCACCAGACGTTCCTGGGGGCAGATAGTCGTTTCTTTATATGTCGCTCATATCTATCCCGCACCGTACCAATTGACTTTGTGCTTCCTTTCTTCAACTCTGAACGAAGTACCGTTCCAAATAGTACCATTTTCGATGCATTTCTCCTGCTTCAACTGTTTCGCGGTCATACAAATCATTCGGACTCGAGAAACATGGCTCCTCCGTATGCATTAACATTTCGCGCATAATCTAAGCTGTCTCTCACCCCAAGTGAGCGAACACGACCGTAATGGCTTTCAATCCACTTTCTTTCTGACTTCGTCGAACTGTTCGCATGTACTTATGGAGTACAAGAAAGCTGTAATGCATAAGGACGTTACCGTGGGATGTGTTGTGCCAACTATGCGGTTGAAACAGGTACATCTGCATATTCAGTTCTGGATAACCCGAATGCCACTACCCGATCGGTTTCAGAGCGCTTTGCTGACTTCCAGTCGTTTGCGTGGAGCATCACATGTTCGACAAGCAACTTCAATCTTTGTGAATGTTACATGCGCTGAAATCCCATGCTTGTTTCTTCGGTATTTCTGCTGCTCTACGATTGTGGTCTTCAAAACATCGCTATGCACGTTGTGTTCTCCCTTCAGGCAGGAGTGTTGCTCCAAATATTGGAATCGATCCGTGGTAAAACGCAAGTGATGTCATTTCTCTTGGCTGCGGTGTACACTACTAACTTTGGTACTGCCCAACTTTCTTATTGCTCTCGAAAACTGCAAAGCGGCGGACCAGATGCGCCAGGAAAGGTTTCGGTTATTCTTTTTCTCGCAGGTTGCTGAAGTTCACTCTCTATTTCACTTCCTATCCTTCCGTCTGTACCCAGTACTTTAACATGTCCATCTCACACACATTATCTGCTTCTACCTGCAGCGGTTATACTCATATGAAAGGTCTATGAAGATCAGAGTCTCTCAATCAGTCTCCGTATTGTAACTACTTCGTTGTTCATGAACACTCCGATACTTGTACTGCCCTGTCACTGACGTCGTAGAGCTCAAAAGTTTTTCACATTGCTCTGCTTGTACATTTTCCTCGCGATATTACCATGGGTTTCGTCTTCTTTCTCTCGGGTTTCAGTACCAGTAATGTTCGGTCCCATCTCTACAAGTAGGTCTCTATCCTGTTGTCTCCGTACTGATCGAACACTGCGTATTCCAACTGCTTTCTTCTGGAACCGTGGATCTTCCGTCCCATCATCCCATGCTTTTGAATGCGCCACAACGCACAGGTCTAAGCCGTATCATGAGTTTTGTTTCTTCGCGTCTACTCTGTATGCCGAGGATGTCTGTTCTGGCCTGCCTCTGCAATAACCTCATGTCTCTTCTTCCCTGTATTCTGTACTCATTCTTTCGGCCTCGTTCCTGTCTCTTTCATTCGGGTGCTGCTGACGCTACCTGGTTCTCTTCACCATGGTGGTATACCTTATGTAACCATTGTTATGAACAAGGTGCATGTTGGGTTTCGTCTCAGAATTTCTCAGCACCGTTTCGTTCTCTTAATCATTTCCAAACGGAATACGTTCATTCCTTTCGTCTTGTGCCCTATCTACCGATGGCGCGTACTTCCCTATAACTATCTCAAAATGGTCAAAATGGTTCTGAGGCTCTCCATTTTCATGTTCCTCGTGTCATTGTCACATTCTCTTCGTCGCTGCACCTTTCATGTCGCTGCAATGGTCAACGAGATCCTTCCTCCTTTTCTTTCTCAAGAATGCACCGTCCTAGGTTCATTTCCACATCTTCACCGCTTTCGTACCGATTCTCTGGTTTTATCTTTTCTACTCTGTTGTTGCTCAAGTTCCGCACTGCATATGAGTACCACGAGTTCAAAGTCTTTCTCGTATCTCTCTTTTCCCTTCGAAGTTGGGATTTTAACGACGCTCGCACATTTCTAATGTCTTCTTAGCTCTACCTCGTTGCTGCACACTTGATTCGGTTGTAGATCGTCTGCTCAATCTCATGTCCCGCCGCCTTCACAACCTCTTCCGGGCGCAATTTCCTCGTTCACTGTTGCGTTCTTCATCCCCAATAAACGTTCAGCAGCGACCTTAGACTCTCTTTACAAGGTGCTGAGACACATCTGAGTGCCACATGGCAACTGTCAGACGCTCTCTTCAAGCGCTCAATCTCATGTCCCACCGCCTCCACAACCTCTTCCGGGCGCAAAATCCTCGTTCCCTGTTGCGTTCTTCATCCCCAATAAACGTTCAGCAGCCATCTTAGACCCTCTTTACAAGGTGTTGAGACACATCTGAGTGCCACATGGCAACTGTCAGACGCTCTCTTCAAGCGCTCAATCTCATGTCCCGCCGCCTTCACAACCCCTTCCGGGCGCAATTTCCTCGTTAACTGTTGCGTTCGTCATCCCAACCGCTCAATCTCATGTCCCGCCGCCTTCACAACCTCTTCCGGTCGCAATGTCCTCGTCTACTGTTGCGTTCTTCATCCCCAATAAACGTTCAGCAGCCACCTTAGACTCCGTTCACAAGGTGCTGAGACACATCTGAGTGCCACAAGGCAACTGTCAGACGCTCTCTTCAAGCGCTCAATCTCATGTCCCGCCGCCTTCACAACCTCTTCCGGTCGAAATATCTTCGTGTACTGTTGCGTGTTTCATCACCAATAAACGTTCAGCAGCCACCTTAGACTCTCTTTACAAGGTGTGGAGACACATCTGAGTGCCACATGGCAACTCTCAGACGCTCTCTTCAAGCGCTCAATCTCATGTCCCGCCGCCTTCACAACCTCTTCTCCTCGCAATCTCCTCGTCTACGGTTTCGTTTTTCATCCCAAATAAACGTTCAGCTGCCAGCTTAGTCTCTCTCTAAAGGGTGGCGAGACACATGTGAGTGCCACATGGCAACTGTTAGACGCTGTCTTCAAGCGACCAATATCATGTCCCGCCGATTTCACCAACTCCTCCCGGCGCAATATCCTCGTGTATTATTGGGGGTTTATCCCAAATAAACGCTCAGCAGCCACCTTAGACTCTCTTTACAAGATGTTGAGACACGTCTGAGTGCCACATGGCAACTGTCAGACGCTCTCTTCAAGCGACCAATCTCATGTCCCGCCGTTTTCACAACCTCTTCTCCTCGCAATCTCCTCGTCTACGGTTTCGTTTTTCATCCCAAATAAACGTTCAGCTGCCAGCTTAGTCTCTCTCTACAGGGTGGCGAGACACATGTGAGTGCCACATGGCAACTGTTAGACGCTGTCTTCAAGCGACCAATCTCATGTCCCGCCGATTTCACCTCCTCCTTCCGGCGCAATATCCTCGTGTACTATTGCGTGTTTCATCCCAAATAAACGCTCAGCAGCCACCTTGGACTATCTTTGCAAGGTGTTAGGACACATATGAGTGCCACATTGCAGCTGTTAGACTCTCTCTTTAAGCGACCAATCTCATGTTCCGCCGATTTCACCAACTCCTCCCGGCGCAATATCCTCGTGTACTGTTGCTTGTTTCATCCCCAATAGACGTTCAGGAGCCACCTTAGACTCTCTTTACAAGGTCTTGAGACACATCTGAGTGCCACATGGAACCTGTCAGACGCTCTCTTCAAGCGACCAATCTCATGTCCCTTCAAGCGCTCAATCTCATGTCCCGCCGCCTTCACAACCTCTTCCGGGCGCAATCTTCTCGTCTACTGTTGCGCTTTTCATCCCCAATAAACGTTCAGCAGGACTCGCGTGCAAGGAGACTGGATGTATCGCTTCAGGCGAGATCAGGTTTTGCGCAGAAGTTGTGCGAACACGAGAAGTCAATATCGTCCCGCTCATCGCGGTGGGTAATTATACTCTCGCGAAGAGAGGTGGAGGATTGCTCCCGCGGTCGGTTGGCGCCTTAAGGAGGGGAATATTTAGAGCAACGCGTTTTGCAGAACTTCGTCGCCTATGGGGTGGATGGTTCAAACTTTGTCCGTTCTTGCAATCGATCATAAACGCAATAATCTCGCATTGGTGGGGACACAACTGCACAGCTGCAAATTACTGGGCCACCGTTCGGCACGCTGATTGCCAGTCGACACAGTGAACAGACTAGAGTGCAAGATCGCGTGATTAATAGAGGTGGAACTGGTATCTTGGTTCAGTTCGTTGCATAGTCCCTTTAACTAGTCCAAAATTTCACTGCTGAGCTCGCGGAGCTCAAGGTCATTGCCTCGGTGCGTCAAAAAAAGCGATCTGAATAAACGCAGCCAATGGACTGCTCCTGCACAAGCATTCTTCTTTTCTTCAAAGACATGGGCATGTTGAGTCACGTCCTCTCCGTTGCCATACATGCTCAGGACTCCGCCTCACATCGACGATAGCTAGGGGTCTAGATCTATCCCCATCTCGTGCGCGACGAAGCAAATTGGCGCAGGGGTACAGAAGGCAATCTAGGCGCAGTACTGCGAAAGTAGCGAGTGAAAATCAAATTCGCCCATACTCAACGTCTGCTCGACGTGCGTGGGTGACATATGCGAACAGTACAAACGCCAAAAAGCGATATGCCCAACGAACTGACGCGCGCCAGCGGCTTTGGCGACGATAAGTCGTTTTTGTCGGTGTCAGCGGGAGCGGGAGCGGGAGCGGGAGCGGGAGCAGGGTTAACACGTGAGGGAAGTTCATCTTCTGGGACATATGGAGCTGCAGCGACTTGTTGAATTCCAGAGAGTCTTGACATTTCTCAGCCACGAGTCGAATGTAGCGGTAGGTCGTGAAGTGAACGTGAACGGCTCGATCTTGACGGCTGCGGTGGAGGAGCCGTCAAAGGACGGACGAGACTGCGATACCCACGGCACGCGGCTGACTGAGGGCGAGTGCGAGGCGGTCGGGAGGACGGCGGCGACGAGGTGCGAGATGAGGACGGCTCTGCGTTGTCGAAGATTGAAAATTTGGAACGCGGGCCAGGGGAACGATTATAGAGGCAAGGACTGTAAGATACAGGGTATTGTACCAGAATAAATGCTGTAATAAACCTGGTCCGGCAGATGCCTAATCTAGTACAATAGACATGGACACGCAAGATGTTTCTGTACCAGCGAAAATCCTTTCCCTACGGCATAGAGCTCTCCGTGCAAATGGAGAGGCCTTTCCTTCCTATGTAGAGCTCTCTAGAAGAGCTATGGAGAGGCCTCTCCTTGCTTTATGGAGGCCTCTCCTGGCTATGGAGAGCTCTTCATAGCGGCGAGACAAACGGGCCAGGCTAGATATGGAGAGACGAGCCAAACTCTCCAAAGCTCTCCAAAAGTTTTTGGAGAGGGAAATTCCTCTCCATGGCAGCAGATGCCTAATCTAGTACAATAGACACTAGGGCTCTAGTGTCTCTCTTGCGCTCTCCGGGAATACGAAACATCAACATTCCCAAACGTGTACATTATATTGCAAGACAAAGACGACGCGATTTATTCAATAGTGTATACCGAAAGCTCGCATACTTGTTTCAAGGCAGTATGCACAGAACATAACGGATAAATATGGTGCCATACGTCTTATGATATCACAGGCGATGCACCGTCGATCATGGGGGATCAAGTTCGAATGCAAGACCAAACTCAAGAATCTCAAAATAACTAGACATCACTGAGGTAACTGTCTGTCCTAGCCGCTTTGTGTCGCCTGTGGTTATCTTCCTCAGATACCTCTTCAGCCCCTCTCTTAGTACCACGCATCTGATTATCGATATTCATGACCTCACGTTTCTCGAGGACATTGATGTCTGTCCCCACAGTTCGCGTAGCTCTGGCTAACATCAGAGGACTAAAAATGTTCTTTTCAGCGCTCCCGACAGCACTTCTTTTCTTTTCAAGTCCCGGCACTCTCATTTCATTCGTCTCCAATGCACAGATACTGCCTAGAGCTGTAGCTTTAGCCGAAGAGCCCGAACCAGAACAAAGTGCACATACGAGCTTGGTTTGCATCGGTAATGGAGCCATTTCGTTCCTCCCTTCTGGCCACATCTTCTGCAGTTCCATGCGTTCCTTCGTCGCCAAATTTGGCATGTTCTTCACTTTCTCGCATGGCCAAGGATTGAACTTCTCAGTGCTACAGCAATCAAGTCCTTTACAATTCGTGACACGTTCCTTAATGTCGACGCTCGCGAACTCCACTCCTTCCATTAGACTGAAAGCGTTACCGGCAAACTCCTCGGAGTTTGAAAGCTCTTGGTTGCTTTCCATTTTACTTCTGCAGAACTCCTTATCACTGGAGAGCACTTCCAACCAGAGATGAGACCTTATAAAGAACGAGCTTTTAAGATTGAAATGTGTCCTGTGCACAACAATTAAAGACCTTTGCGCAGCTCTGAGTCGCTTGTCCATCACCTGTACATTCCTTTGAATCTGCGTGGTTGCGATCCAAATTACCGTTGCGTAAGTCGTTTCAAAGAATGAACTCTAAGAAAGCGAGTCCTGTCAGGTGTAGCGTTAGTCCTTCACTCAAACACTATAGAACTTTGCGCATCTCTGAGCTGTTTGTCCATCACGTGTGCAACCCTTCCGAGGTTTGTATAATCCCGAGTAGCTCTAGCATACAGTGTTACAAACATATGCCAGGGAACAGCATATCGAAAAAGCTGAAATTGCAACAACCTTATCCGTTACAAGCGGACTGACCGGTTCGGGCATCGACGGAACTTACAAGTGACAAGCGGGAGACAGCGCAGCAACGCGGTGAGAAGCGAGGGGAAGGGGGGCTGTAGCATTTTGATGTGAGACGAATAAGTTGTAGTATGAGACCGTTTAGCGTTCGACGTCCTCATAAAATGTCAGCCATACCGAATTGGGATCAATCTGCGGACACCATGTGCGTTCGATTGCGTAGCATCGTATAAGAAGCACGTTGTTTGTCACATTTTGCGTGTGATGACAAGAACGTAAGAAGCGATGTATGGGCAATGGACAAGCGTCCGAGAGTTGAGCATCTGGGGCTACCGGGTGTCCGTTCGGTTACGAAGCGTTATACAAGAGCACGTTGTTTGTAACATTTTGCGTGCGATGACAAAAAGGCGGGAAGCGATGTATGGGCAATGGACAAGCGTCTGGGAGTTGCCGGGAGTTCTGGGATGGTTGTGTATGCCATCCACTTCACGCCCGCTACTACTTCAAGTGTTCCAGATCAAGTGGAGCTCACCCATACCCGACCCCTTGTCTGAAGCTCAATCTGTCATCTATCGCCGAATGGACAGCCACCTGGAGCCCTCCTGGGCTGAAGAATTTTCCTTCGGTGGTGTGAGCCTCACGAAAGAAGAAGAATCGGTGAGAGTCGGCAGCCAGAAACAAAAGACGGGCACGAAGAGGCGCCAAAGTGGTGGATATGTCGGAGAAGATAACAGGAGGCCTCGCAAAGCATCAAAGACAACCTGTAGCTTGTTTGCGAAGAAGAAGTTGGGTTCGCAGAGGAACCTGATGCCACGAACGAATCGCGAGCTCTGCGTTTCGTCCACCAAAGGATCCAAGTGGAGTCGACAAACTCGAGCAAACAAGAATAATGTCGTGCTTCCGATTACCTCCCAGGCCGATGATGTTGTCACTCGTACGAGACGGCTATGGGAGCACAATCTGAATCAAATTAATTTACGCGATCCTTTGTTTTTCTGTACACCCGATTCAAAGCTCTCAAGAAAGTCCCGCACCTGGAAGGAAGGAGACACGTATGAAGGCATTAGGGCTTCCATGGAGAACTGCCTTGCTTTGAGAAAGCTCAATGGAATCTTTTACGACCCAAGAAGGTCGTTGAACGAAGAATACGAAAAGGAGTTTAGAAGGTTTTGCTGCACCGTATCTAAGTTTTTACGGATGTGTGTTGCGCGTAACATATGCCAAAAGAATGCGGTATGGAAGATGGAGGTCCTGTTTGAGAATTCTTCGAATCTAGACGCTGTCCAACGCTTCATTGATTTTCATTTGGAATGGTTTTCTCCAAGAACTGTCGAAAGAAGGGCCCAACATTTTAAGAAGATATGCGTCGTTGCCCTTGGCGTCTTGAAGACACGCAGCGATCGGACACAAATTGAACAAGTTTCGCAGTATTTGGATGTAATTATCAAAGCGAAGGGGTTAAAGAAAAGATCTATAGCTGCGGAGCTGGGAACAAAAGCGTCTGTTCCTTTGAGAATCATGAAGCATTGGTTCAAGTTAGCGCTCTCTGATCTGAACGTCATGATGGCTAAGTACAAGGAAGAAACCTATGAGAGGGAGAGTAGTCGCTTCCGATATTCTTTCATTGAGGAATGGATGCCAGCATTCATTACTTACATTGTCATAGCGGCAGGTGGACAGAACCCACTAACCATTTCAAAGATAGAGGTACCGCAGGGTGCGGAGTTCGAAAAAGTCATGGAAAAAGCTGTTACTAACGAATTTGTGCAGCTGACGACGCTTCGTGGAAGGAGAACCGGAATTCTTGGTCTTCCATTAGTGAGACTGCCCACATTTACGATTCCGATACTGAGATTTCATATCAACATTGTGCAACCACTGAGCTCAACACGAACCAAAAGAGAAGATTCACCTCGCAATCCAGAAATGTTGTTACTCGATCCAAACTCCGGTAAACCCATGGATTCATGGAAAGTGGCATACGAGCTAAAAAAGTTCATCTCGAAACGAAGTCCGGGGAATCCTTCTGCCAGTCTGCGCTCATTGAAACTAAGTGCGTTGCTAATGATGCACAAGGAATTTCGAGATGAATATATATTGAAGGGCGTTTCAGAAGATCGGTTCCTGGACTTGCTCGCGCAACACCAGAACACAACCTCAAGGCAGGTAAAAGTTTGGGTAGGGGTGCGGGGATCAGTGGAACACAACGCTACGGCGGAAGAGCTGAACCGCTACCTAGCAGGTTTCTAGCTGAAATAGTAAAGCAGTAGAGTTTCGATAAGCCTCCCCAGAGAGACTTCGCGACGACGCGCGACCTACCGGATACCTACGCCTTCAGATACGACACAACTGTAGCAACTAACCTGGTTCAGCTTCGTTCTAGCGAAGTAGCTTTTGGTCACACTCAGTGTGGGTTCTTGGTTCTCTTCACGTGCATCCAATGAAAACAATTCGGTGAAGCAGCGTACAGAAAAGTTCTATTTTGATACTCTCCTTAAAGTCTTTCACGTTCTGGCATGGTCATCATTTGTCACTTAAGTTCCTAACAGACGTCTATATCTCTCTTTTATAGAAACACGAACGCTAGTTCCTCGCATGCTTAGGTTTTCTAAAGACCCAATAACCTATAGCATCTCAATACCACAGCCACTACCCTTGTGAACCACCTATCGGTAGCTGTGCTACACTTACAAGGCTACGACAAGATAGCAGTTGTGTGTGCGCCTTCCAGGGTAATTGGGTCCTCGATATTGGTGGCTATAGCATTGATTAATTTTAATTAACGTTTTATAATGTTCAAATATCATCCTGCGTGAGCGCACGTTCGCACAGCGCTGGCGATCCGGACCAAATCTCACCTGGTTATGTGCTAGCGCCTTCAGGCAAGAAAGAGACATCACGCAAAACAGATTACCCTGCGATGATAGCGCCGGGGGCGACCACAGCAGATGCACGTGCCCCAACTTGAGCAGAACTGATGTGAGCGCCCGGGTGAACGATGGCGTCGGCGTCTACATGGGATGCGTTTCGAACAACGACGCGATCGCCAATGGATGCGCGTGGGCAAATGAGAACGGGAGCGCTATCCGCACAAAGCAAGGCGCCATACCAAACGGAAGATGAGGAAGACAACTCTACGTTGCCTATGAGTGACGCGGAAGGCGCAATGAAGGTGGCGGTAAAAATGATAGGCTTGGAGTCCCCCCCAAATTCCTGATCTGACGATGCCTGCTCACTACGCATTCACAAAGAAGCAAATGGCGGCGTTAGAACGAAACATGGAGCACGTAGTGATAGGCCGGGATGGAACGGTGCAAACTTACGGTGCTCAACATAGGCGCACATGGCCTGCAGGCTGCAGCCCAGGTGGTCTAAAGTCTGCGTCTCGCGGATCATCATGCCGGCCGCGTACGCGGCGTGCCGCATGAGTGACACGACTGCTCTCTCTTTCTCGCTCTCGATGTCGCTCGCGCACCGAATGAAGCGGCGCGCCGAAGTGGACATTGATTGCAGTTTTTGGTGTGCCTAATATCGCTTGTAGAACGAACCATACTTCCGGTAGAATTCTTGTACGTGAATCGTAGGTCGAGGCGTGAGGGTTTTATGTGTATAGTTGGGTGACGTGGGTTAATGGTGCTGGTTTTGAAGGTGTAGGCTTAACCGGTTAGTCTACTGTAGGTTTCTGGAAGGTCGGAGGTCGGATTTATTGGTCTCTCTGGGCTCTCTGTGGAACAGGGCAAAGCTGTGAAAGAAACAGAAGTATTTATGTCGTTGGGACACAACATGGATTTTATCGGAGCCGCAGTTCAGTTCACGAGGCCTAGGAGTCGCGTCGTTAACAAGCAATATTATCTTTCTGCAGAGAGTCTCATCAGACTATGTCCCTTCACGCAAACAAATAGCCAGTGTATTGATCAATATCGGTTTCTATTATCATATGCCACCACGCCTTAGTCACCTTGGCTTGAATAAGTTCTTCAACATCATCCGAGTCGCTTAATAGGAGGATCCAGTACCAACTTTCGCAGCCTTGGGATCGTATTTGGAAGAATCTGGGCAACTAGGACTGTTGCAATCAATATGGGTTATGTACTTCTTGCCGCTCCGAGTGATTTGAGTTTTAAAGGTACACATGACTTCTGGTGTTTTGAGGGGAGAAGACGATGAAACGGCGTGACGACAACGTAAGAGGTGAGAAGATGGATCTCTTAGCAAAACCCATACGTACGACGAAATTGCGTACGATCTTGCACGAGAAGAGAGAAAACTCTCGCAATGGTGCGAAGATAGTACTAAAGAGTATGGTATCATGATGACAAGCGGATGAGCCAGAGCTGCGGGGTATCGAGACTTCCATCTCGCAAATTGGATCAGAACACAATGGGTGGCTACAATCCTCTCGCATTCGTCTCGTGCTTGTTCTGCACTAGTGCACAATGTCATTGGTTCATGCAGTTGCCGAACCGTGCTGAATATCGTTTTTTTACGGTATCCGAAGAGGGTATTGTCCAGGGGATTATTAGCAGGCCTGCTATGCGGCAGTCAAAAGAGTTCAGCTAGATTGTTAAAAAGTGGCCTGGAAAGGAGCTGGTCTTCATTGCGAACAGAGAGAGAATTGACTCAATAGTCCATACATTTAGTGGGCAGATGAATGCGCTTTGGATTTTGGATCCACACGTCGAAAACTGCTGACATGAAGAGAACTGAGAACGAGCTGTGAAGCTTAGATTTCGCTGCAAACAGACCTCAGCGAAAAAGTGAATGTGTTTTGCAAGCCACAAACGGAGCAACACAGAACGCTAAGGAATTTCAGACGAACAATGGAACTATGATCCAAGACAGTAATGGATGTATGCCACTCTGCAGAAAGACAATATATACATCAAAATGGGTTCTGATGGAAGTGGTGTTCTTCAGCAATGGAAACGAAAGAATGAGATATCTCCTCGGGCTTTTCGTCCTTCGAAGTGTTCAGTTTGGCGTCCAAAAGGCAAGCAGTTGGGATACCCTAAACAACGACTTCAATGGCACCGTCACCATCATCAGCGGAAGTGTAGCGTGTAAGGGCTAGAAGAGGCTAGAACTCTGGTTTTCTTTGGAAGGTCGCGAGGAACTCTGAAACTCCTTTCGTCATTAAAACATACATTACCGACATCTTCGTATATTTTCTCGACCTTTTGCATAAGTCGCATAGTGCGGAAGCGGAGTTCCTCGACATCCAATTCATTTCCCAGTACCCTGGAAACGACCTCCTCTATTCTTTGAATTAGGGCATCCAAGACCTCTGGTAAAGGCCTTTTTAGCATCCATAGTTGAATCCTCCCTCGTTCTTTCCCATTTCCTTCCTTCCGCCCGTATTTTCGAACGGCTTCTTTAGCGCCTTGTGTCACGGCCGTATGAGCACTATACGTCGAATCCTGAACACACAAAGAGAGAAAATCCACGCACAACTCATCCGGAGCCAAACATTGTTCAAAACGCAGTACTTTTCGACCCCTGTAGTCACGATCTTCTTTTATTCGGGTTTCTAACAAAGAAAACAGCTCACAATCTGGATTCCCTTCTCGTGTTCTCGCTTGTTTGCATATGTACGCACATCTCAGAATGTATTCAGATATGGCACACATGTGCATGAATACTTCTTGCATTCGCGTAAGTGAATTGGGCTCAAACCATTTCTTAGAAATCGTTTCTTCACTGGCAGTTGGGCTGAATAGATTTAGTGCGTTTTCTCGCACTGTGATGCGGGGTATCTTCTTTCCAGCTATTACCACATTTCTTCCATAGATTGACTTAAGACCGTGATAAACAAGAAGCGAGGAAGGATAACGAGACATCGCATCAAAAATATTGTTACCATTTCCTTTGCTAGGAAGTTTAGCACAGAGAGCACAAACGTTTTCCCACATTCGCGTCTCGCCTTTCCAATAGTCACAGCTATTCAATAGAATTCTGACATTGTTCTTAGCTCTAATTTGCCGTGCGACTGCTCGTGCGCTACAAGTACGACTTGGGGTTTGACTCGCGCTATGTGTCGTGCATTGCATTATTCGCTTTCCTGACGATCGATCTTCTGCATCCATTTGTTCTCTTACCCATCGCAAGACGTCCGGAATACTGTTTTTCAGGACAACATCTCTTGAGACGGACCTTCTGCTATTCAACAGTTTAGGCTTCTTAATGACGTTGGCAACACTCTTGTGAGCATCCCTTTTAGAGCTGAGCATGCTTCCCCCGTTCAGATGACGCCCCCCCATTCCATGAAAGCCCGGTGTCCGACGAATTCGATACGGTTGGTAGCTTCAATTACACCGAAGCCTGAACAAAACTCAACTTCAGTAAAGCTTCCTTGAAACGCAGAGGCTTGTGGCACTTGTTGGCAAAGGAAATTAACTTTGCGCTAAATAGCAAGCGCTTGAGTAGAACGTTCTCCAGGGCAGCAACAAACAGAGAAGCTTCATCGGTTTTTAGTTCTCGATTTCATTGACAGGCCCGCTAGTTCCTCCAGGAGATGTGTCTGAAACCTGTGCGCCTTTTTTCGTCATAGAATTACTCTCCTTGAACGTTCCCAGCTTGGAAACGTTTGGCGGGATGGAAGTTGCTCAATTGGCAATCGACAAATGTTGCAAAATGATTTGTCATGAATCGCAGACTTATATATGAGGCTCAGAGTAACTTTGATATGAGCTAGCTAGCTAGCGCACTGGCAGACTGCCAGAACTGTCACGCACCGATTTTGAATCTGCGTAGCATACTGTGGTCACCACAGTCTGCTACGCAGATTCAAAATGTTGCACACTAGTACATGTACCATGAACACCTACAGTACTAGAGTTACACATACATCATGATCATCATGACCGTCGGGTACACACTGTGCGTATGTTGTGCCGAGCAAGACAGGACTTTGCTGCGGCCTAGGCCGATGTACCCACACGGTACACAGATTCGAAAGAGGAAGGCTAGCCTTCTATCCTTAAGGATACCGTTGGTAGTTAGGTACGAACGTGTATGACACCTTCCTATGTAGTACCGATTTCGAATCGGTGAACCTTTGGTATCCCTAGGATACATTACGTCAGTGTGCTCTGCCTGTCTTGTGGTAAGCAGAGTCTGCTTAGGAGACCCGTGGGGTCTTCGTTCGTTCGTTCGTTCGTTCTCTCTAGAAACGCGCCCGCTAGCCCCTGTGCGGTGAACACCAAATGTCCGTCTACGCTCTCGCTCTTTCCCAAACGTCTCGAGTCCGCCTACGCCGACAACAGGTACGTTGATGCATTGCAGCCATGTGCGCGCTCACGGTTTTCTTCAACCACCATACTCCCGTTTTGCACCGAGAGTGAGACCCCAAGCGCAATTCCGCAATCGTGTCCCCACTCGTGCGCTACGCTATAGTCGGCTTCGTTTGCTGGCAAGTGCGTAGTGTGCCTCCGCTTGATTAAAGATGGCTTTTGTCCCCTGCAGACTCGAGAAATCTGTATATGATACTACATATTATGCCTTTCCCTCGAATATGATACAACAGAAGTATTATTTCGGACAAAGCTTTTGACTTAACTTGCGTTGTGCTCCGGAGCCAACTCCTTGCCCAATAACTGCCTTTCTGACCCCCTTTCAATCCCTTTCTATTCTCGGTCTGTCAGGTTCGAGAAAGAATAAGATGCTCAGTATCTTGATCGAGATTCGCAGCTAACTTCTTCCAAGCGCTCGCTAGAGTTTGTTCGTTTAATCCAAGTTTTTGCACTCTCTCCTTCGCCGCCGCTATTCTTCTACTACATCTCTCTTCTTTTGCGACGGACGCAGCTGCACATCATGCAAATGCACGTAAAGACACCTTTGAGATTGCTCGACTGACAGCGTACTCACAATGCTCATCAAGTTCGGCAATGTTTCTTCTTGAATAGGAACGAAATCATCAGAGTTGTAGCTTGTGATCGGAGTGTAAAGGATTGCTGTATGAATCCGTATGAAGCATTTGCTGGAGGAAGAAAGCCGTTATTTAAGCCACATACAATTATTCTGCTGAGTACAGTCACTAGCACGCTCATGCTGTCCAGGTTTGCAGGTTGAATCTTCGAAGACATCGATTGAATGTAAGGTAACAGTTCTGCCCTTCGTGGCTTTCTCCTTTGCGTTCTTCACAAATGTTAAGACACCGTTTGCATCTAATGAAAGGCAGGCTCTGAACAGAGGTCGTGCCTCTGCTACGTATAGGCTCACTGCCTATTTTGTTGCAACATCAACGTTGCATCGCTTTTCTTCTCAGGCTATGTCCCTTAGCCCATTACATGCGGTTTCGCGGCATTTTGTGTGCTGATGCTGTTTCAACGTTCAGCCGGACTCGATAGATGGAAACTTGAATGGATATACACACCACGGTATGCTTTTCCGCTGCTCGATACCAAGCAATTGGCCTCAATCCCAAGCTCAAAGTTTCTTTGGCTGCAAATCCGTGTTCCAGTTCTTGGTGTGCCTATTACACAGGCAGTTGGTTTCCTGCTTCCGACGTAGAACTAAGGCTAACGTTTCTCAAACCTGACGGTCTTTGTCAACGAGATTGTAGTAAGAACCGAGGTTTTCCGTTCCAGGCAGTTTGAATCTTTGTCAAGGATATGTACATCTCTACCGTCTCTACTTTTTAAGGCCATAAGTTTGGTAATCAAGCTCACGTTCTTTTCGCGCCAATCGACGGAGCTTCAACAAATTAAAGCTAACTGCTCACGGAATTAATTATGATGAGTGACCCAGGAAGCGCTTTTGTCTCATTTTATCGCTGCTTGATGATATTTCGCTTATAAAACTGGGTGTACGAGTCGAACATGCGATCAGCTAGGGTATCCAAGCCTCATTTCGTCCCAGACTAGTAGCTCGAGAGAATCAACATAACCTTATCTGCTTCTACTTTCTGGCTTCTACTAATCCATGGGTAAGCAGCCCTGCAAACCAAATGTAAAGCATCTGCTTTCTCTGAAACAGTTTTCCTTCCACAGCAGAGATGGAAATAGCCCATGAACTGTTCAACTAAGATGAGCTTCGTTATATTCTCAAACAAACATTCAGATTTCCAGACGTCAAACTTGTTGCAAGAACAGCTAGCAACACACCATCGCAGATACTGAGAAACTGCAGTCGTCAGTGTCTTTATCTTTTTCTTCTTTGAAGCCTCACTTACCCAACTCTCCGTACGACAAAAGTAGTCCAGCGTGCTTCGAAGACCAAGACAATTGGCGGTGGTTACTCCAATCCCATCATAGACCGCTACTCCTCGCGTGGCTTTCCGAATAATCATCAATCTTGCTTCTTGGCTGGCGAATATTCCGGGCTTTCTCCTAGTCAGGGAGATGATCCATGTTTTCCATAAGGTTCTCGTGAGAGAGTCGTGATTAGCATTTTCATTGGATACCCTTTCGCCTAGGCTCTGCACATTGCCGCTTTCATGGCCGCTTTCTCTTGTATCATCTGCGTCCGCGGTTAGGTCAATTGTTTCTACAAAAGATGGCCCTACGCCAGACGTCGAGCTCCGTGCATTTGGATTGCGTTCGGAACTGGCACTGGACTCAATCATTGGGCCTGGAACGTCCCTCTGCACCTTACGTGTCCCGAACCTTCTCTGCATATATTTCTTTCCTGTATGTCCCTCCTTATTGCGGTGCTTATTGCGGTGCTTCCGAACATGATCGTCATTCGAGACTTCGATTTCCTCAAAATCAAACTCTTCAAACGGTGTCATATAAGTTTCATAACCCATATGTCGTGCGAATTTCGCGCCTCGAGGAACGGCTCTTGATGGCAAATATGGCTTGCAGATCGCACGTGGGGTCAGATTCCTCCGCGAGCCCAACTTCTTCTTCGCAAACAAGCTACAGGTTGTCTTTGATGCTTTGCGAGGCCTCCTGTTATCTTCTCCGACATATCCATCACTTTGGCGCCTCTTCGTGCCCGTCTTTTGTTTCTGGCTGCCGACTCTCACCGATTCTTCTTCTTTCGTGAGGCTCACACCACCGAAGGAAAATTCTTCAGCCCAGGAGGGCTCCAGGTGGCTGTCCATTCGGCGATAGATGACAGATTGAGCTTCAGACAAGGGGTCGGGTATGGGCGAGCTCCACTTGATCTGGAACACTTGAAGTAGTAGCGGGCGTGAAGTGGATGGCATACACAACCATCCCAGAACTCCCGGCAACTCCCAGACGCTTGTCCATTGCCCATACATCGCTTCCCGCCTTTTTGTCATCGCACGCAAAATGTTACAAACAACGTGCTCTTGTATAACGCTTCGTAACCGAACGGACACCCGGTAGCCCCAGATGCTCAACTCTCGGACGCTTGTCCATTGCCCATACATCGCTTCTTACGTTCTTGTCATCACACGCAAAATGTGACAAACAACGTGCTTCTTATACGATGCTACGCAATCGAACGCACATGGTGTCCGCAGATTGATCCCAATTCGGTATGGCTGACATTTTATGAGGACGTCGAACGCTAAACGGTCTCATACTACAACTTATTCGTCTCACATCAAAATGCTACAGCCCCCTTCCCCTCGCTTCTCACTGCGTTGCTGCGTTGTCTCCCGCTTGTCACTTGTAAGTTCCGTCGATGCCCGAACCGGTCAGTCCGCTTGTAACGGATAAGGTTGTTGCAATTTCAGCTTTTTCGATATGCTGTTCCCTGGCATATGTTTGTAACACTGTATGCTAGAGCTACTCGGGATTATACAAACCTCGGAAGAGTTGCACACGTGATGGACAAACAGCTCAGAGATGCGCAAAGTTCTATAGTGTTTGAGTGAAGGACTAACGCTACACCTGACAGGACTCGCTTTCTTAGAGTTCATTCTTTGAAACGACTTACGCAACGGTAATTTGGATTGCAAACACGGAGATTCAAAGGATTGCACAGGTGATGAACAAGCGACTCAGAATTTCCGCGAGGGACTTTGATGGTAGTCTATAACGGCCATGCGAGCCTTTGTTGCATACGTCACCCAAGTATGTCACTCATCTGCTTACCGAGCAATAGCACGTGCATCTTATCCACGATGAAACCAATACAAGACTTTCGCTTTCGCCAACCAACTGTGGCTCTTCCCAGTTTCTTGTGCCGTTCCTTTCCCTCACTTTGAGCATGTGAATCGTATGCTTCTCACACTAATTCAATGCTCTACATTCGTCTTCTAGGTATTCTCCGATCTTCTTTAGCCCGAAATGGTCATTCTGTACTGATGACACAGAGACGTCTTCCATTGAAAAGCCGGGTGTGCCTCGCTTCCCTCCAAGCGAAGAACCTATCGGACGACAAGAATCAAAGTCAATGAGAACTGGGGTGTCATCTTCTTTGAACATTATATTGCAAGGACTGATATCGTTATGGCATAAGCCCAATGAATGCAAATGATCGAGTGCATGTTCGATTCCTTGTAGACATCCATCTTTATCAAGTCTCTTCCTTCCACTACTCAAACGATCGCGTAACGTTTCTGTATACTTCTCAAAGCATAACGATACAATGTATCCATTAACAACGCGGCATCCCATATATCGTGCGATGTTAGGGTGCGGATTTGTTCGAAGTTTCTCGCACACTAGTGCTTCTTCATACATTTCTTTCCAGACCATGGTGTCGTCAATGTTCGGTTCACAACCATAGGACAACAGAAAGGGTTCTTTTTCAAACACTTCTTTCCCTAGAGAGCCTGATACAATTGAAAACATAGTTTTGTCATATTCAGGGTAAACATGTCCTGGATTCACAAGAATGCCATCAAGCGCCTCGAAATCGAAGTCCTTGTATTCTCTTTCGTATACTCTTCGAGGCAAATGGGCCACATAGAGATCGTCCTTGTACGAATGAAGAATAGATGTATGAGAGAATACAGGTTTCCCATCCTTTACTTCGTACATGAAACTGGTCTTCACGATCTCCATTACGAAAAAGAATGCTGCAAAACGTAGGCAGCTCCACTTGAAAGCAGAGCGCCCTTTCTCGAAATTCCTTTCCTGCTTAAATCAGTGATATGAAGCGACAGAAGTAAGAAAAGGTGCTAAGGTTGATAAGTCTATAACAGCCGCCCAGATGCGTGTAAAAGTATTTTTCTTATCTAGAAAGGGAGCTATATTGCCTCCGTTTGATTAGCGAGAGAACGTTTCGCGGCCCTTCTGCATGCACTAGTTTCGAGTCTTGCCGTTCGTTGGGGACGCCGGTGGACTTACCAACTTCATGACATGACTTTGTGATTTGCTTTGCTAGGTGATGGGTTTAGGAGAACCCAAAAGCCCAATACGTGTACAGAGATACAGGCTTGTCCACGTAAACCACACACCAATTTGGTAACAGTTAACACTGTTAACTGGTTAGGTGTAAATGACATGTACCGTTGGTACCCTTCGCAACCTTACTCGACGTGACGTAACCTACTGTAATAGCCCCATGCTGCTATGGAGAGGAATTTCCCTCTCCAAAAACTTTTGGAGAGCTTTGGAGAGTTTGGTTCGTCTCTCCATATCCGTTTGTCTCGCCGCTATGGAGAGCTCTCCATAGCCAGGAGAGGCCTCTCTAAAGCAAGGAGAGGCCTCTCTATTTGCACGGAGAGCTCTATGCCGTAGGGAAAGGATTTTCGCTAGTACAGAAACATCTTGCGTGTCCATGTCTCTCTTGCGCTCTCCGGGAATACGAAACATCAACATTCCCAAACGTGTACATTATATTGCAAGACAAAGACGACGCGATTTATTCAATAGTGTATACCGAAAGCTCGCATACTTGTTTCAAGGCAGTATGCACAGAACATAACGGATAAATATGGTGCTATACGTCTTATGATATCACAGGCGATGCACCGTCGATCATGGGGGATCAAGTTCGAATGCAAGACCAAACTCAAGAATCTCAAAATAACTAGACATCACTGAGGTAACTGTCTGTCCTAGCCGCTTTGTGTCGCCTGTGGTTATCTTCCTCAGATACCTCTTCAGCCCCTCTCTTAGTACCACGCATCTGATTATCGATATTCATGACCTCACGTTTCTCGAGGACATTGATGTCTGTCCCCACAGTTCGCGTAGCTCTGGCTAACATCAGAGGACTAAAAATGTTCTTTTCAGCGCTCCCGACAGCACTTCTTTTCTTTTCAAGTCCCGGCACTCTCATTTCATTCGTCTCCAATGCACAGATACTGCCTAGAGCTGTAGCTTCAGCCGAAGAGCCCGAACCAGAACAAAGTGCACATACGAGCTTGGTTTGCATCGGTAATGGAGCCATTTCGTTCCTCCCTTCTGGCCACATCTTCTGCAGTTCCATGCGTTCCTTCTTCGCCGAATTTGGCATGTTCTTCACTTTCTCGCATGGCCAAGGATTGAAATTCTCAGTGCTACAGCAATCAAGTCCTTTACAATTCGTGACACGTTCCTTAATGTCGACGCTCGCGAACTCCACTCCTTCCATTAGACTGAAAGCGTTACCGGCAAACTCCTCGGAGTTTGAAAGCTCTTGGTTGCTTTCCATTTTGCTTCTGCAGAACTCCTTATCACTGGAGAGCACTTCCAACCAGAGATGAGACCTTATAAAGAACGAGCTTTTAAGATTGAAATGTGTCCTGTGCACAACAATTAAAGACCTTTGCGCAGCTCTGAGTCGCTTGTCCATCACCTGTACATTCCTTTGAATCTGCGTGGTGTAGCGTTAGTCCTTCACTCAAACAATATAGAACTTTGCGCATCTCTGAGCTGTTTGTCCATCACGTGTGCAACCCTTCCGAGGTTTGTATAATCCCGAGTAGCTCTAGCATACAGCGTTAAAAACATATGCCAGGCACAACCATTAAAGACCTTTGCGCAGCTCTGAGTCGCTTGTCCATCACCTGTACATTCCTTTGAATCTGCGTGGTTGCGATCCAAATTACCGTTGCGTAAGTCGTTTCAAAGAATGAACTCTAAGAAAGCGAGTCCTGTCAGGTGTAGCGTTAGTCCTTCACTCAAACACTATAGAACTTTGCGCATCTCTGAGCTGTTTGTCCATCACGTGTGCAACTCTTCCGAGGTTTGTATAATCCCGAGTAGCTCTAGCATACAGTGTTACAAACATATGCCAGGGAACAGCATATCGAAAAAGCTGAAATTGCAACAACCTTATCCGTTACAAGCGGACTGACCGGTTCGGGCATCGACGGAACTTACAAGTGACAAGCGGGAGACAACGCAGCAACGCAGTGAGAAGCGAGGGGAAGGGGGCTGTAGCATTTTGATGTGAGACGAATAAGTTGTAGTATGAGACCGTTTAGCGTTCGACGTCCTCATAAAATGTCAGCCATACCGAATTGGGAGCAATCTGCGGACACCATGTGCGTTCGATTGCGTAGCATCGTATAAGGAGCACGTTGTTTGTCACATTTTGCGTGTGATGACAAGAACGTAAGAAGCGATGTATGGGCAATGGACAAGCGTCCGAGAGTTGAGCATCTGGGGCTACCGGGTGTCCGTTCGGTTACGAAGCGTTATACAAGAGCACGTTGTTTGTAACATTTTGCGTGCGATGACAAAAAGGCGGGAAGCGATGTATGGGCAATGGACAAGCGTCTGGGAGTTGCCGGGAGTTCTGGGATGGTTGTGTATGCCATCCACTTCACGCCCGCTACTACTTCAAGTGTTCCAGATCAAGTGGAGCTCACCCATACCCGACCCCTTGTCTGAAGCTCAATCTGTCATCTATCGCCGAATGGACAGCCACCTGGAGCCCTCCTGGGCTGAAGAATTTTCCTTCGGTGGTGTGAGCCTCACGAAAGAAGAAGAATCGGTGAGAGTCGGCAGCCAGAAACAAAAGACGGGCACGAAGAGGCGCCAAAGTGATGGATATGTCGGAGAAGATAACAGGAGGCCTCGCAAAGCATCAAAGACAACCTGTAGCTTGTTTGCGAAGAAGAAGATGAGTTCGCAGAGAAACTCTTCAAATGGTGACTGTGCGAAATCTCTTTCGTGTGACTCGAGCTGCAATCGTGTCGTATCTGAGAGCTGTAGGAACTGGCATGCACAGCTTTCATGCTTGAAGGCTCTTGATGCAGATCTTCTTTCGCGTTTAGACACAATAACACTTCAAGGAAAAGGAATGTCAGGAAAGTCATACAGGGGTATTGGAATAGATATCCACAACTGCCTCGACCTGCGTCGAGTGTTTGACGTGTACTACAAACCGAGGCTTCAAAACGGAAAGAATGGAAGAGGAGGGTTTGAGCAAACTGCGAGAACGGTGTCACAGTTCTTGCGGTGGGTCGTAACCACGTCGACGTCTTCAGCAGCAGATGTTTGGAAAGAAGATTTTCTTTTCAAAAGTGTGGCATCAAAGTTGCTAGTAGAAGGGTTTGTTAATTTCTTTGTCTCGCGAAGCTCTCCTAGCTATGCTTTAACAAAGGCTAACTGTCTGAAAAGGGTATGCGATGTAGGATACATTGTCACAGGAGATGATAGCACCAGAAGCAGTTTGAAGCTAATGTCCGTCGTTCTCCAGAACAGGGGCCATGGATTGCGGCGCATCGTGCGCGCAAAATGCCAGCAGAAGAAACATGAAAAGAATCGATCTGTGCTCTCGGGAGTGATATCTAATAACCCTTCGTTTGTGAGTGATCTGAAGGAAAGAGCCATGCAAGTCCTCGACTTTGTCGTCAGGTCCCATCAGTGGCACGAAGTAATTCATGGGAAAGATGCCGCACGATCATTCATTTGCTCGAAATTGAGGGACTGGTGTATGAACTTCGTTGCGTTGCTTATATTGGTGTCCGGGGGACAGAGACCTCAGGTATTTAGTCAGATTCAAGTTCCTAATCGACAGGAACTCAAGCACTTTGAGTTCCTTGCCAGATGCGGATCATATATCGAATTGAAAGTTGTGCATGAGAAACGGCCTCGATATCTTGACTTACCTTACTTGGTTTTACCGGCAACTATAGTGCCCTACCTGAAATTTCATATCCAAGTGGTTCGCGCATCGATGCCAGAGGTTGTAAGGATCGTCCAAGGGGTGACACTTAAGCCGCTTTTTCTTCACACGAGAACCGGGCTCGGAATGAAACCTGCGGACGTAACGGCGGCATTGCAAAAGTTTATGGTTTCGTACAACCACAGACTTCGGTTTGTTACCTCCATGGACTTCAGAAAAGAGCATGCCACCATGATGCTTCAACGATACCGTCGAGGTCAAATGTTTTCTGATCTCAATGAAGATCAGTTTCTTCAAAAGATATCCCAGCATATCAATACCTCCCCAGAACAACTTAAGCGAACCTACATGGCACACATCGATTCGGAGGGCTCGAGTAACATGGCAGTGCTTCTGAAGTCTTGGGGGGCATTTCTAACCGGTTAGTACTCGTAGACGTTTTGTATCCTTTTAGCCAGCGCAGCTCCTTGACACATAACTATATCCGAGGCCCGCGTTGTGAGCTCTGTAAAAGCTGCGCATTCCTTCCATGACGGAACGGTTCGTTGGTGCCTCTCGTATGCTACCCACGGGGGTGGAGAGATTGTGATGTGACAATGGTTCTCTGACAAGAAGAGCAGAGTCTAAGCTGAGCTGATTATCAGCACGTTCAGGAGCACACTCAACCCATGTACCGTTAGTAGTACCAACTTGGTACCAACGGTACACACTGCTCCCGTGACAAAGCGATTTGGCGCTATTTCGAAAAACATACACGGTGCGAATTGCAATTCACGCGCCAAAACCAGACGCCCACCGTCGCACCGCGAGCACTCGAGCACATTGCCCCTCGCCTCCCGCCGTCATGTCATCCGAAGCCGCCACGCTCTCCGCCGCCGTCAAACCGCTACTAGCGCCGCTATCCCGCGGCGAACCGCTCGCCGCGGACGCGCTAGAAAGCGTCTTCCACGTGCTCGTCGCGCACGTCGAGCAGCTCGCGCGCGCTCAAAGCGCGCTGCGCACGCGGCTGCAACGTCTGTGCGAGAGCGGCATTGGCAGCCATGATGGCGATGACGACGACCACCCGTCCATTGACTTGACGCAACCGTCACCGCAGCTGCCCACCGTGGTTGCTCCGCCGCCCGCGCTGCTGCATCGCACGCCGCAGCCGATTGCCGACGTTGGCGGCGCGTCGCAGCCGCGCTCGCAGTCGCCATCGACGGCAAAGGCGGGCGATCGCGAGGGCTCGACGCGATTGAAGAGGAGGCGTCGTCAATTCCGTCGCCCGGCTCTCACCATGATCGCATCCGAACAGCGGGATAGTCCGCACGAGGGCTCCGGGCCTGAGCCGTCGCCGCTACGTCCGCAGCAGCTTGATTTCCACGCCACGCCCATCGCGGCGGCGGCGGCGGCGCCGCCGCCGCCGCCGCCGCCTCCGTCGCGTTCATCGCACGCGCACGAGTCACCGCAAGAACGGCGTTGCGACAGTATTCCGCCGCAGCGCGCGGATAGCGCCGTGCTGCAGGGCTTCCGCACGCCGGCCGCGGTACATCGCGCCGTTAATCAAGAGTTGCGACGGCAGCGTCTTCGCGACACGCCGCTTGTGCAGGAGCGCCGGGGGCGCGGTAATGATGTGCGACTTCGAGCTGTGGCGTGCGTGGAGTGTGAGCCCTTCTTCAGAGCGGAGGCGGCCGCACACGATGATCCGCAGTTGGCATACGAGCGACTGGTGCAGAGTACATGTCGACATCGGCGGAAGGAGGATAGACAGTCCACACCGGACGATGTTTGGCAACTTACCTTTGAGGAGACGCAGACCCAGGCGCCGCCTTGAGCTTCACTTTTGACTTGCGTTGTACGTCATGATGAGGAACACGCATTTATTCCTTACATTATATAGATAAGAACACACACAATAATCATCCTACACCGCTACCCGTCATCGGCTACCGCCGATTGGTTCAAGTACATCTCCACCACCTGTTCTGCCGTAGTGGCGTCCTCAGCTGCCTTGTCCTCCCGCACTCGAATAAACCTCGGAAACCTCAAAGCCACGCCCTTGTCCGCGTTTATGCGTCCAATGCCGGCCGTATGCTGCGGCGAGATAGACAATTCCGCGCTCTTCACCTCCCAGACCTGCAGCGGTTCGAACCACACATCCGGCTGCAAAGTCGCGTCCGATAGTAAGACTTCACCTTCTCACTCGTACGTTGCTCCTGCTCATCATTAAAGAATTTTGCAAACTCCTCCAGTTGCGCCTCGCTAAAGCCGGTGCCGATCTTGCAAACCGATTGGTATTCCTCGTTTTCGGGGTGATAACACGCCACCAGAAATGCGCAGTACACACCGGTTCGTTTGCCGCGCCCTCGATAGCCGCCAATTGGCACCAGGTCCAACGAATCCCCGCAGCCTTCGAGGCAGCCTTCGAGGTAATCCTTCTTCACCTTGAGCCAGTTCTGACTGCGATTTGCCGGCTCATACGTGGAGTTGTCGCCCTCAGGAGCCTTCACCATCAGCCCCTCACAGCCTTCCTTCACGCTTGCGTTCAACAACTCCATGATCTGCTCGGGGTCTCTTGAGTCGTGTCTCTTTGCAAACATGAATCTTCCGTGTTGTTCGTCGAACGCATCCGTCAACACCGACCTCCTCTTATTCAATGGCTCTTCAATATGACTGTTTCCATCAAAGTATAATAAGTCAAACGCAAAGATGCAAACCTTCACTTTGATATCGTCCGCATTAACATCCTTGCGCTTCCTACTCTGCAGCTCTTGGAACGGCAAAATCTTGGCTTTCTCCATATCATACGCAACCGCCTCCGAATCAATAATAAACGAACATTTCTTGTACTTGTCCTTCAAAGCCAACGGCAAGTGCTGCAGCAAATCGGGGTACTTGGGTGTCAAATTCTCCGCGTTTCGACTATAAATCTTGACAGAGCCATCCGAAAGGCGGTGAACCTGCGCACGTTCGCCATCATATTTGTACTCACAAGAAGAGGAAGCCTCTGCAAAGCGCTCCAACACCTGCGAAATAGCCTTTGTGGGCTTTGCAAGCATGGGAGACACCGGCACGCCCGGCAGCAGCTGCCAGCTGAACGAAAGCACGTGATTTAAACTCAAAATATATTCTCCGTTCTCAGCATGACGTCGATCTTGACTGTCGCTCGACCTCCTCCTCCCTTCGGAAGACCTTCCCTTGAAGTCTTTGTCGTCGTTTCCCGTTCATTTCTTCTTCCCATGGTCTACTACTGTACACATAAGAAGCGTGGGTGCCCCTTCGTTACTCGCCGAGGAGTCTTATCTCTTCAACAGCATGTCAACCATTGCCCGTTTCGTCTGAAAGCAGCGCTGGAAGACGACAATAGGCGGCCCATTCGGAGAAGCAAGCGTCTCAAGCTTTCCACGCACGCGGCCGCATCTTCCGAAACGGTCACTGCCCCTTGTCGCCTTCCAGAGCCTCCGGTGTCCGAGGACATCGTTGACCACACTCCGTGCGCCCCTCCCATTCCGGACACTTCGCATTGTGTTTCTCCTTCCCCGGGTCCCGCGTCATTAGAGCAAGAACACGGAAGCAGTTCCCGCCCAGTGCCTTCTGAGGAGGCCCTCGGTGATTTGCATATGGATTATCTCACGGTTTGTCTGGCTTCAGTAGCTTCCAACCTTGGTCATCGTGAGGCGGACGAGCTAATTGGGCTACTTCGGGACCCGCGATTCTCGCAAAAGCGATTCAACGAGACCATAACAAGTTCCAAGCGCTATACAGAACTGAAGAACGCCATTTTCGAACGATACGCCTCAAAGGACGGTTTCAATCGAAGAACTGTCTCGCCAGAAGGATGTAAGTTCAGCGCCACCCTCTACACGAGAGACCCCGTTCAGACACTTTTGAAAGAGCTCCAGTTGGCTAACAACGAAAACACATTCTTCCACCCTATACCTCAGACCCACTCCACGAAAATATCTCACCCCATGTCCGGCTCTCTCGCAAGAGACGCCACCTCAAAACTTAAGGAAATGGTCATGGGCTCGTTGGATAGTGAGATAGTGTGGTACTCCCAAGAAATACGTTACAGTGAATCTTTCGTAGGTCTTCTGCAGGTATACACCGATAAGTCTTCAACAACTCTAAAGCAAACATCAGTTACCGCCTATCCTCTTCACCTCATATTTCTCAACTTCTCCGACGAGCTACGCCGTAAGTGCATCCGTGATGACCTCACAGTAGTGGCATACTTCCCTACCACACTGATCGAGGTTTCCGCATCTGAAGCAGACGCAATGCCATTCGTTTCTAGCAAGTCTCTACGCGAGTCCAGGATGCAAATCCTTCAAGAATCTCTTCGTCAAGTCCTGGTGCCAATTCTAAATCTCACGCAGAAAGTTTTCAGTTCATCGGCGAAGACAAACTAAGTCGAGTGTGCCATCCTCTGCAAGTTTTCGTGCGGATACTTTTGAGGCTAAAGACATTCTGTTAACTCTTCACGGGACCAAAACGGGGAGCTCCTGTCATAGATTCGAGGCCCCTCCCTCATCTTTATGCAGTAGTATTCTTACTTCATTCACTGGACCCTCTCAAGACCAAACCAAAAGCGTTAGAGATACATACTCAGTTATTCTAGAATATGCAAAGAAAGACGAGGCAGGAAGAAGTATATGTCTTGCGAGGGATAGTATATCTCAGGCGGTACTCTCAAGCGTTCTGATTACATATCTCTTATTCCGTCGTTCATCGAAACCCCCTTGACGGTAAGATTGATCCAGATGTTGTTTCTATGCAGTCTGTTGGGAACAAGGAGAGCTCTCTTCGAACAGTTACGCAACTTGCATCCAGACAAATTGAAGCTGATTAATACTCCAGAAATCGAAAACCTCTAGTCAGAGACGCTACTCGCTGCAATAGAATCATCCACGTCACGTTTATTTCGAACGATACGTACTCAAATCAGCAACTTTACAAACGCAAATCTATCCCCAATGAAATGCAACTTTTTTGCCAAAGGTTTACATATAGATTTGTCCACGTCGAAGAAAGGCAGGTCACTGAATGGAACCTTCACAAAGGCAGATCTCCTTTGAATGATGGAGGCCAAAGCATACAAAAACCTTGACATGGTTTTCCTTTCGTAAAGGAATTCTTTGAAATCTGATAGGGAGCGCAGGACAGGGCTTCAATCAAAACAGTTTTCTCTCAGTACTCGGGCGTCCCTTGGACTAGTTATTGGTGCAATCGTGGCGCATGATGTAATGAAAGCTCTATTTCGTCCCTTCGGTGGCAGATTGAAGCCTTTAACGCTCCTCGACAAAGTCGTGGGCAGGAATTCATAGCTCTAGAACTGGGAGTCTGAGGTTCTATCTCGACTCTCAACAGAAGAAAAACTAACACCATTGGCAGCCTTTTACGGCATCTCCGCAACACGTCGATTAATGTCTTCTCTTGTATTGTTGGTGACAGGCTTTGTTAACGGAAGGTGAAGCGATACGATTTCAAAATTGGAACGATAATCATGTGCTACCAGCTCAAGCACACAGGGCTGAACGGTTTTCACGCCTACCATCTGTTTTGCTTTCCGCGACGACTCTCGTCGCCATTCTGTTTCATAGAGTTTTATACTGAATGAATTTAGCATATAAGAGCTGCTACGAACCCCGTTCTCTAAACCTCTGAAAATCATGTAGTAGTTAGCCTATCAGGACTCCATTTAGTTATTTATGGTGTTTCGCAGAGAGCTCGCTCTATTACTCCTATAAATCCGGTATTATATGGTCGTTGGAGGCCTTCATCGCTGTTTGTCAGACCGTCACAACGAACAAATTAGATTCAGATATATACATTGAACGCTAGAGCGGAAGCGCTCATGCTATTAGATAATACCTTATCTTCATCATCGGTAGAATTTGTATCTTCACGGGAAAAAGTGGTGGCGAGTATTTAAGTAGCTACATACTGTCGTCACTCTGTTTTTTTATGCATCTTATCCCTGCGCATTACCACTTTTGTGCGTGAGGGTGTTGGCGCGCTTCGGTGGTACGTCTCTTCGCCACTTTGATCAGTTTAAATAGTGTAGTGTGTCAGAAACTACACAAATGTAACAAGGTCGCGTATTATGTTACTGGTTGAGCATCAATTGGATGAAAAAACTAGTTGATTTATCTCTAAAAGATCTGTACTGAGCTCGCAACAAAATCGTTGCAAGGAATGCAACCGATTGTGTTTTGGGAGGTATCAAAACGCTACAGAATGGCCTCAAAAAGTTCCTTCTAGCAAAAGGTTTTGGTGGACGTAGATTTATGCGAACAATGGTAACGCTCTCCATTCATGCGTTTTGAAGCGCTCCTAATACTCAAGATATACTCTAATTAATGTACAGCTTTTTGCCATCCCGCCAATCCACGTAGACAGCGGTGCCAACGTGTTCGCGGGCGGGTGCATGGTAATGAGTGCAAGAAGTGTTGAGGAAGGGGTTTTGGGAGGTCTCGGCATCGTGCCAAAATGTGACCAGAACGTGCCCGCCGGCGTGGGGGGGATCGGTTGTGTTAGGGCGGCTACCCTAACACAACCGCACCCCCCCGTCCGCGGGCACGTTTTGGCCGGTTTTTTAAAAAATGTGCTTTTTTATGCCCGCGGGCGCGGGGGTCCGTTCGTGTTAGGGTAGGTACCCTAACACGACCGGACCCCCCCGCCCGCGGGCACGTTTTGGACGATTTTTTCAAAAATGTGCGATTTCATGCCCGCGGGCGGGGGGGTCCGGTCGTGTTAGGGTACCTACCCTAACAAGACCGACCCCCCTTCGTTTTCGCCTCATTCTGGTAGCGTCCACAGACCTCCTAAAACACACACCGCACGCAACGCCATCCAAAACGTAGCGCATGCTGTTCGAGCTGGAGCGCCTCGCTGACGCGCGCGAGGGCGCGCGTTCCCGTGCGCGGCACACTCGGCGCGTGGCTGTCTCGCGCCGCAGAGCTGTGCACCGTCGATGTGCCGTGCATTCATCGACGGCACTCATGCAGCACGTCTACGACGGCATCGCCGTTGGAAACCTCTACAACAAGAAGGAGCACCACGCGCTCGCCCGCGTGCGCGACTCCGTCCTGCATTCCCAGCGCCTTTCCAGCCGCCCCTGCAAGCGCAACTTCGCCGCCGACCTGCGCGTCGACCATCTCGTGCTCGTCGAGTTTGCATGGATGCACGACGACAGTCTAATCATCGCGTGCAGACGCCTGCACAAGCCGTCCACTGCGCACCACAATCGCCTGGTGCTTTCCACTGATATCATCTGCTACGAACTGCTGCCACCGCACCAGCCGCTCACGTCGCCGCTGCTCACCATCGTGCTTCGCGAGCGCCCCACCTTGTGCCACTTTTGTGGTGAGCGAGGCATTGAGCCGTGCGCTTGTCCGCCGTCCTTCAAGAACAGGGCGCCGGCGCACGCCGAGCACACCTTCTTGTACAAGTCATCCGACTTGGGGCTGCACCGCCCGCCGAGCTCTGAACGTCTCATTGAGGCGTGGTTGTCGCTGTGTAAGCGGCTGTTCACCTTTGCTCAGAGCGGCTCGTTTTTCGTCAAAATGTACCGCCACTTACCAAACGCGCGCACCAAACTGTTCCACAGCCCTCCAAACCCAATCCCGTACCAGTTTGAGTGTGGCAACCGCTCGGAAACGATGCAGCTGCTCAGCCTGTACGTACGACGCGTACAACTTTGTCAGAAACTGTTGACGGCAGAATCCAGACTACACAATGCTCAACAACATTGGGTACAATACGCAGACAAGCCGTCACAAAACGCGACGCTTGACGAAGACCATCTTGTACCGGCGGGCAACGCAGCAAACGCACCGTACAGCCACGCGGACACACACGGCGTTGTTCCTTCGATGGCGGGCCACCAGTTGGAACAGCAGTTTCTGATACAGCTCGAAGCGGACGCGCTGCTGGTAAGGCTATCGGACGATGGCAGCAGTCCAAGCCCGAGCACGACAGTGACAGGCAATTCGCTTACGTCATCCATACATGATGTGGGCGCTCGCGCGAACAACATCGAAACAGACGTCAGCAGCTCCTTGCTGGAGGCATTGACGCCGCCAATAACTGCCAGCGATATTGTGACATCGACAGAGAATGAGGGCGCGCAGGCGCTGCAGTGGAACGATGAGACAACGGTCACGACGGCGACAACGACTAGTGCTGCTGTGGGCGCGGGCGTGAAGGCGGCGGGGGTGGCGGGCGAGGGCGGTGATGGGAACGCGTCACGGACAATGACGACGGACAAGGAGGTGAGATGGTACATCACGTGCGACGCGCACAACGTGCCCGCTTGTCGCAAGTGCGGACACCGTTTCCAGAAGCGAGGCAACCTGATCCGGCATATTCAGGCGGTGCTTCTCAGCTGAAGCCGTTCGTTTGCACGTTTTGCTCGGCGAGATTCGGGTACAAGACGCACCTCAAGCGACATCAACAAAAGCACAACCGATCGGCGCACAAGGATGTGACGTTGTTTCAGGTGCACGCGTGAGAGGTTTTTACTGGTAGAGAGGCTTGTTCAGCCCCTTTCTTTGCGTTTAAACTAACTTGGAGCTTTTGTTTGGGAAGGGACTGGCGGTAGGCGGCGATCTAATTTCACGGCGCTGCGCGCACGCGTCAGCTCGCGCTGTCTTCGAACACGCGCGGGCTGTGGGCACTGGCTGCGCAGTGCGCCTGCTTTGCTAACGGGGCGGGAGGGGGGCGCCGGGGTGAGAGTGTTACCGTAAGAAATTGCGCGTGAAACGCACGCGAGGCGGTACCAACGGTACGCTTGCAAGCGCCGCTGTGGTAGGCTGTTGGCAAGCTGGCGCGCGGGGCGACAAGTAAGTTGATCCGAGAAGCAGTTGCAGTTGCGGCGGGCGCCACGTTGCTGGCGGCGGCATCTGGAGATGATGGCATGATGCGTCAAACAGGTCGGCGCGGGGCGCGGTTGCTGGCACATCCATGCGCACATGGTGTCAAGCGGCGCGCGCGTGGAAAGCGCGGCGCGCGGCGCGTGTTGCGGCGCGCAGAATACAGAGCATGCACGAGTACGTCGTTGGTTCCACCGCGCGTTGAATTGAGCGCGAAGGCGCTCACTCGAGAGGTGGCGGCGGCGGCGCGCGCGTGACGGTGACCTCAGGCCGACGGGCATGAACTGCGCGTCGCGGCTGGGGGCGCTCCATGAATGACTGGCAAAGTACAGCCGTGCCAATTGACTGCCCAGCGGCCACGCGCTACTCGCTGCCGCGCACGCCGCTCGCGCTGTAGCGCCCGGCGCGCACGTCCACGCGCGCGCCCGTGCGCTCGTCGAAGAAGCGGTGGCGCCGCCAGCCCAGCGCGAAGCCCGTCGCCAGCAGCCACGCCGCGGGCGGTGCCATCAGGAAGCGGATGTACGTGCTGCGCGCGTCGCGCCGCAGCACGGCGTGCACGCGCAGCACCAGCTCCGCGGCCACCGTGCGCGGCTCCTCCGCCAGCAAGTTGAAGACGCGCCGCGCCGCCGGCTCGCGGTTCTCGCCCAGCAGCAGCTCCGTCAGCACCATGCCCGGCGACAGACAGTGGAAGCGGCAACAGCCGCGCGCGCACTTCTTGTTGAGCGACTTGACCAGCAGCGGCACTCTACGTTTCGTCGCGCCGTACGCCGCGTACGTCGCCGTCGCGTTGCCAATCGTGCCGCTGCCGTCCATCACAAACAGGCGAACGCGCCGCTGCTGCGCGTCCGCAATGCGCATCGCCCCCCGCGCGCACAGCAGCTACCCCAGCAGGTTGGTGTTCACCACGCGGCGCAGGTCGTCCATGTGCGCGTCGCGCAGCGCCGCGCGCTTGCTCACCGTGCCGTCGTTGCAGATGAACGCGTCCACCGACGGCAGGTGCTGCCGCATAAAGCGCCACAGCTGGGCCACCTGCTGCTCGTCGCTCACTGAGCGACGAGCAGCAGGTGGCCCACGTCCTCTTCCCACTTTGGTGACGGCGTCTGCGGTACCTCCTTCCCCTCCAACAGCGCCAACAGCTCCTCATCCTTCACGTATCCGTTCGACATCTTCAGAAGAAGAAGTAGTAGTTGGATCGAAGTTTCCGCTGCGATACAGTGCAATCGAGCTAAACTGTGCTGTCCACCCCCACTGTCCAACCACACGGGCTATATCCAGCACCATGATTGTCCCTGTTTCCCTCATCCCATTTCCCGCCAAAACATCTACTGTACACCTTCGCACCTTCCACTATTTGAGCGCCACCTCTCTGTCTCCTCTTTCGCGCTCACATAATCCCCACCCACCTCGCCTCGACCGGCGATATTTTTCTCTTCCACCATAACCCCACTCGATGGTTATAGCAAAAGAGGAAGATATTGCCAGTGGAGGCAAGCTAGGGACTAGTGATTGTACTTAGAGTTGCTCACCCTCTGTCTCGACTGGGGGCATGTTCTTCTTCCGTCACATCCTTTGTGGGTTGTGACAAAAGAAGAATACGTCTCCAGTGGAGACGGGATGGGTAGTAGTTATAGTACGTACAGTAGTTCACCCTCCCTCTCAGCGTCCACTGGGGATATATTGATGTTCTCTCACATCCTTTCCCGGTTGTGATACAAGAGAAATACATCTCCAATGGAGACGGAGAATTTAGTTGTGATAACACGTAAAGGTAACAATGTAATAAACAATAATTTTATGCTACTATCTCTAACCAACCTTTCGAAAACCAGCTATGACATGAGCTGGGTTACTCGAGCCAAAGATGGCAGATCCTGCAACTGAAATGTTTGCACCGGCCTTCACTACTGCTTTCACAGTACTCAGTCCAATACCTCCATCCACCTGTATCCCTATTCTTGGGTACAACTTCCTTGCATGTCGCACCTTATCAAGAACACCCTCCATAAACGCCTGTCCTCCAAACCCTGGCTCCACCGTCATCAACAATAACATGTCTACAACTCCTTCCTTCATAAGTGCTTCTACGACCTTTATAGACGTATTCGGGCGCAATCCAACTCCATCCTTTTAATTATGGCAATCCGAGTGAAGCTATAAAACCCGTTCACGTCATTTATGAAGCCAAAATGGCTCCTTTCATCCTGTATTCAAGCTCCCCGTAACTCGTACTTTACAACTACTTTACAACTCAGGTTCGAAATCAGTTTCATTCATTGCACACTTTCTACTCTTCCACCTACCTTTCATAAAACATCATCACACTTTGTGGCTTGTCGTCTCATACAAGCCCTATCATTCATTCAGTACAATCACATATCATACATTTCGCTCACTTTCACAAAGTGAACCATGTTCCCGTTCTGCGCTTCCCAACCGTTTGTACTTAAGTATCACTCTTTACCCCAGCAGTTCTCCGCCCCATCTTTCATTTCTATCGTCACACAAAAACATTCGAACACTTGCAATGAACTCCCAGTCCGACATGCCTCCCAGTCCGCCTCCGAGTCCCAGATACTCTGACGTCCCTCAGGCCTCATCTCCCGCCCGAAGGACTCGGGCCGTTATTGTTGGAAGGGGGCGTATAGGTACCATGCTGGCGAACGAAGAAGATACGGTCATTTCCGCACACGAATTCTGCAGCATGGCTGCTACCTCTCATCTTTCTGATGTACCGATACTAGTTTGTGGAAGAACGAACACCCTGGAGACCGTAATTCAGGCTTGCCCTTATTCGCTCAGAGAGAATCTCGTTTTCTTCCAGAATGGAGACATCATACCATTGGTTTCGAAGCTCGGTGTGGACAAATGTTCAAAAGTTGTCCTATACGTTGGTGTCCCCTCAAGAAACGCAGCTCCGCAGGATGGTGTCACTCCTCAAAGTCCGGATGGTCTCACTGTCGCAACAGGAAAGTGGGCCTCCAACGTTGCAGACAGGTTTAGGTCTATGGGTCTCACTTGCGGGGTTGTCGACGAAGACACATTTCTCGTAAGCTATTATGAGAAGCTGGTGTGGCTATCAGCGTTCAACATCGTCGGGGCCTCAAGAGGTTTCATTCCTATGGACGTAGTCGCTACGGAGCGCAGTACGGTTGTGCTCACAATAATGAAAGAGCTGTTGAAGATAGTTTCGCTTAAGACAGGTACTACTTTCAACCTGGAAGAGACCGTTGGGCGACTTCTTGCATATGGGAAAACTCTCGTTGGCTTCCCTACTTCTTTCTCCGACTTTCAGTTTAGGAACGCGTACTTCTACGACTTTTCCCGCCAAGAAAGAAACATTGTAGGCGGTGACCCCGCTCCTTTTCATACAAACTACGTCAACTTTGTTAAGGAAAAGTTATCCCCCTCCCCATTCCCCCAGCTTTGAGGTTAGAACACATGACTTTTCGGTGTTGTAAACCTTTTAGAGATAGTTAAACATAAAAGTTACTTTATCGAAATGACCTGTTCCTATTACATTACTTATATTGTTCGTCCTTCTGTGGTTCAAATATGCCCCTTTAAATCCTACATCCGTTATCACTAATACTTCGCTAAGATTTTGCTAGATAGAAAATGGTCATTCCATATCATTAAAGTGCGCGATACTAGTAACGAAACAAGTACAAAAATTGTGATATTTCTGAAGAACTAAGCGTTTGCATTACTTGGGGCACCCGTATAAAGTAAGGTAAACCTTTTATGGGTTTCAACCCATAATGGAGGTTGTTTTACTCTTCTTGATTTCTAAGCTCATGTTAAAGATATTTACAGTTTTCTTTACCCACTTGAACCCGTACATATAATTTATGACTAAATCATCCTTTCTTTACTTCAAATCGATGCAAAAACTTCTCCTCCTAGTAACGTTTTAAAACAGTACTACAATACCCGTATATGGTCGTTCTTAGACTCTTTTTATACTACGAAACACCTTGTGAACATCAATCACATCCTTCTCATTCGTATACCCACACCCATTTGCAAAACGAACCCTTTCGAAAGCTTTCAAAACATGTATAACTCGGAAGTTAGAGCCCAAGAAGTAACTCCTCAGCAGCTGGCTAACGAAATATTCGAAAATGGCTACGCCGTGATTAGTGATGTTGACGGTACTCTGAAAAGAGCTGGGGAGAACATTCCTGCCGAAACAGTCAAATGCATGAAGTACATCAACGCACGCGTTGGTTTCGGAATTGCTACTGGGCGAGATATAGAGGATGCCGAGAGTTTCATGGAGCACCTGGGTGGCTACACTTTTGGCATCTCTGGAAACCAAGGCGCACGGGTGAGATTATCCAATGGTACCGAAATTGATCAGGACCTTGACAGGGAAGGTTACGAAAGATGTGCAGCCGAACTTGAGAGACTTGCACTCTCCTTAAATGAATGAAATGAATTATTTTTCTGTGCGAGATTGGACAAGTGTACAGCGTACAACGTTGGGAAACCACAGGTTTATAACCAGTGGTAGATAATACGAGAAGTACACCCTTGTGTTGAGGTCGACGTGTACCTACGTTTCTTTTTGAACGAAAGCACGTGATTTAAACTCAAAATATATTCTCCGTTCTGAGCAAGACGTCGATATTGACTGTCGCTCGACCTCCTTCTCCCTTCGGNGCTCAAATCGGGGGTTGCCAAAAGGAAATTGTCTAAGTTTTCGGAAAAGTGCAAATCAAGGCCTCGCGCTTGCCACTTTAAAAATTGCAATTTGCAGGTTGAACAAGCGAGTGCCGGCGGCCGGGCCTAGTGGGTAGGCGGGCGCCGTTGCAATTTCAGAGGTTCTAGTTTCGATTGCCCTTCGCGTAAGAGTTGCAATTGCAGCCGGAGTGGTTCAAATTAAGTTTCTCAGTCAAATTACAAAGCGTCAAGCGACTGGCGAAGAAGTAAGCCTGTCGGCGACTTTCTCCCTTGACAAGCCTAAGTAATACGAACGTAGCGGAAACTGGAACACAACCACAAACGGTAGCTTAAGGTGAACAACCGATTCTTGGAAACTTTTGTCAACACAAGTGTTTACGTTATAATTTTACTTGAAATAACCGCTTTGACGTCGTTTTCCTTGTTGACAGCTGGCTTGTGCTTGCGCCACCTCGGTATGCCTCGTAAGCCTTCCAATTATTGAACGAGAGTATACCAACAGTCGGAGCGCCCGGTGGGGAGCTCTTGTTCTGGAGCTTTTGCGGTGGCGGCTACCAGACAAAATGTTCGCCGAAGTTGCACATCGGCTATTGAAACGGATGTTCACAGTCGCACAACCTGGGGTCTTCAAGCGACGCGAAGGTACGTACACGCCGTCGCTTGATTGGATTCGGTGCCACGCGAAGATATGGGTATTAGCCGCGTCGTCTATGCGGAGCAGATGACGTGGATACCCTCGGTAGCCTCGGTAACGATGGTTCCTTGAATCGGATTGCTGTCAACAGGATCGGTGAGTGTTGACGAGCTTGTGACGACGGTGGTGACGGTGGTATGAAGTGGTGTACTCGGGTTCCAAGTGGACACGGCAGCGGAAACAGGGGTTTCGGTGTTGACAGGGTGCGCTGGTGCGGCGATGACGGCGGGTCTTGGATATTCCGTGTTCGTAATAGAACGGACGGCGATGACGCGGACTTGGGATCGGGCTATTGAGCTCACTGGAAACACCAAATTGGGTCAGAAATCAACAGTCAGTAAAGACTGGAGCGTCTGTGGCTCATCCAAACCTAGGAATTTTGTATAGCAAAATCCACTAGGGTGGATGGTCACTCAGTTTCAAATGAGCGCAATACTTACTTGCGATGGCTACCAATGTTAGAACACTGGGTCTGAGGTTGAGAACGTGAACGATGGTGACTTCGAGGAGATTCGGGCAGCGACCAGGGTTTATATGGAGAATCGGACCTTCGAAAATAAGGTCGTTAACGCAGATTTCTAGAATATCCCTCAAACTAATGTGTCTATGGATACTGGCCCTTGCGTCGGAATTAGTGTAGAAACTGTGCGTAGAAATCGACAGTGGAGTCGTCTAGAAGCTTCTAGAAGTTCCTGAAACGTGTCCATTTGTAGAAGTTCCAGCAAGGCACCAAACTATGAAGTCAGTCATGACGTCAACTGACGAGGCAGACATCCACACGTGACATGTCTTGGTAACATTTATGACAACTAATGTCAAACAAAGACTCTGAGGATCATTAGGGTATCAAATCGGATCGCTAGATCACGGGAAATTCAAAGAAAGCATCAAAACATTAAATGACTAACTAAAGCGTAGCAATATAACAAATTCAAAAAAACATGACCAGAATAACGAAATTTAACAAGAGATCTCAAGCGGATACTCTGATGCGTTCAATTCCATATCTCTCATTCCTTCGTCCTCGAAACTTCCGTTAAGCCTTGGAATAATCCCGGATTGTCCTCCATACAGTCTGCTCTCATTCGTAGCCCATAACAACTTGCATCTCGCATCCAAAGCTTGATAAAACGCCATAATCGAAGACTGCAGTCAGACACCCTGTGCACCACAATAGGAACATCTGCATCGCGTTCATTTCGAACGATACGCACCCAACTCCTAACCATGCAAACGCAATTCTAGCTGCCATAGAACGCGATTCTCCTGCCAAAGTTTACATATCGATTTCTCCCGCAGGAGAAAGGCAAATCTTTGAATGGTATCTTCACGAAAGACGGTCTCCGTAGAATGCTGGAGGCCAAAAAACTACAAACACTTGACATGATCTTCCCCTTCATAGGAGCATTCTTTGCATATGCTGTGGAGAACAGGACGTTGCCCCAATCACAACCGTTTTCTCTCAGTACTCGGACTTGCTTTCGACCTTATTCAGATACAATCGTGACCCGTATTGGACTGAAAGCTCTCTCCTGTGTCTCAGTTCGGAGATTGAAGCCTTCAAGCGTTCCGCAACAAAGAATCTGGCGGATTTCATCCCTCCAGACTGGGAACTCTGAAGTTTCATCTTCTCGATCATCTCGTGGACGATATTCGCCGTCTGGGAAGTATCAAGTACTACGACGCAGGCATATAGAAATGCACACCTGCTATTTAAGAGACACTACAAAAGACGTCCAGAAGAACAGCAACGGCTGTGGAGGAGACTATTCGCTCCATTGAGCACGGACATGTTAGAAAGCAATGGAATGGCAATACTCCTTACCAGCGTAATCCAGTTTACTAGGAACTTCCACACAGCTTTCTCGGTTTGCAATGAGAGGGCGTTCTTTCACTTTACGAGCTCTTCAACATTGTGTTTCAAGTATGTCCAGTTCAAAACATGGACTGCTGTTGGAGAGATGTTCTCAAGTACGGACACAAGGTCGATTTTGACCAAATTGGTGAACAGGCCCTTCCTCCTTTCCTCAGTCTCGTGAAAGAAACACTGGATGAGCACTCTATTACATACTTCTCAGAAAAGACAAGGATGACTCTGGTGAATTCGGCCCTCGTGAAAGGCGGTTTCGTTCCCACTCTTGAACACTTCGATTCGTCTTCTAAGGCACTTAAGCTGGACGACCCAAATACCCATCATCCAACGTGTCTTCGCTTCTCCAGCATTTGGTCCCAGTAGAAAGCCAAAGTTTTACTGTATTGGTAAGCGGAGAAGATTCAGAGACTTGGGTTGCCCAGGTAGTCGCTCTGATTCGAATATCTCTCCTTGATTCTTCACTTACCGCACCAGAGTGGCATTTGTCCGGTATTTCGAGGTTTTACCCCCGCAACAAACATCGACCTCATATTGAAATGCATATCTTTACGGTGGCTACAAACGATGAAAAGAACCACACTCTTCCGTTCCCTCGTCATTCCAAAGCGGAGACTGTCGTAGAGTTAACTCCTTGGTACGGGATGGTTCCGGCTTCTGCACTATAGAGACTGTCCATGTTGTTCGATCAAACTACCCTGCTTCACCTTTTTGTCCTCCACTCCAATGGTTTCAACACCGATTCTACATCAATCGATTCTATCATGATTCAGATGAAGGACCAACTGAGCACGTTGATCTTGGTACAGCCTTAAACATTAAGGGCTCCATTCTCTACATGTTCACCTTGTGGTGCCTTTTCTTGTGATCCTGTGCTACTTCGGAAACCGTTCATGTCCATTTCCTTGAACTCCACATCCCCTTCCTCGCATTCACCAACGAAAACAATCGCTAATAGAACCCAATCTTCGGCTCACACTTTCAATAAAAAATTGTTCTTTCACAGTGAGGTAAAGTCTTCCGTTCGACGGCATTCGATATCCAAATGTAGTCTCTCTCATGTCATTACCAAGAACCTTAGTCCAATCTTCCGTTGTCGTTCCAAAATTATGAAACTCGCTGGAATTGGTCCTCAAAACACGTTGCCTAACATCCCCCAGAACATTCTTTAAAAACAGAGGTAGCAGTTGGGCAAACTTTTTGTAAACAGTTTCTGTCTCTGGTCACTCTTGACACATCCGTACTTAGAAGGCTCACAACCGTCAACACCCAAGCGTCCAAACGTGCGAGCAACAGTATTGTGCCATCTAAAAAGGTGCCCGTATCCTTGTCTTCCACATCATACCCAATAAACTCCTTCAGTACTTGTACCCCGACACGGTTTGGAAGAACAAGTCTTGATCTTCCGTCGGCATATCCTTGATATTGTCCGCATTGGAGTACCTTAGACGAACAAATGGGCTTTTCTCCACCATGAAGTGTTCGGTACACCATTTTCGTCAAGACGCAGTATGTTCTCCTGCGCTTCCTTCAACTGCATTGTGAATTCGTCAGCATTCTCTTCTACCAGCTTTGTTCTTCTCCAAATCAGATCGTACCCCAGGAGCAGAAATAGTTTATCCCTCGTATTTCTCTTCCGAACGCCCACGACGTCACTCATGGTCTGCCGCATTCTCTGCCTAAGGCACATATCTGCACAACGTTCCAGTATACACCTGTCGGTAAGAGATGCTTTTCTAATACCTTCCCAGCTCAACTCCTTCAACTCGCTTTCAACCATTTTCTTCAGCAAAGCATCTGGCCCCCCTCTACCGACGGTGTGAACATGCCAAAACTGCCCAAGAGCTCCACGGGGTTTTCAGGAACCATGTATGAACCACCCTCCTCCGGCTCAATAAGCCCTTCCCCACTCTCAGTTGCGTCTTCCACCTTCTCGGCACGGTTACCCCAATTTCGGGTGAGCGATTCACCTTCGAGCCATAGCTCACTTGTTTCTCTCCTTGCCCACGTCAGCATGTTGTGATACACTGCTCGAGCAACCCCTCGAAACACGTCGCACACCTCAATTTTATGCTTCTTTCGACCTGTCTGCCCAGGTTCACCAGCACGTGTACTCCTATCTCCCTCCTGTTTCAGTGCCCCTCTTAGCCCTTCAATGACTAGATCCTTCTCTTCAAGCCTCTTTCCAAAGCCGTACTCTGCTCTTGGGCGACCTTCACTAGACTTCTCCGAACCATCAAGTCCTCTTGTAGCGTCTTAACCTTTTCTTTCAAGCAATTCAGTTCATTTAAAAGATCACGTCTGTTCATATAGGTTGAATTCACACCAGTGTGGATATCTTCCGGTATTTCCCTAGCCTCTTCGGCGACAGGCCCCGGTAATGCCGCAGGATTCGGTGTTATTTCGTTATCGGAACTATCCTCATGTGCCATACCCTTAGACACGAGAGGCTGCAGGCGTTCTGTGTCCACCCTTGGCACGGCTCCGAGCTCCAACTCCCGTGTCTGTCCTCCTCCATGGCATCGTATATCAGATGAATTGGGCCTCGTACGAGCTGCAACGGCCCCCGTTCTGGAAAGAGGGGAAGGTCGAGGAGTAACTCGTCTATCAGTTGTCTCTCGATTTCTTATTGTCTTTCTCCCTTGTCCGGACCCATTGCGAGGCATAATACGATTCATAGCGGCCCCAGTTCTAGAAGACAGGGAGGGACGTGACGATCTTAATATACTAGGGCTCTCACGACTTCTCGTCATTGTCCCTTGTTGTCCAGACCCACTGGGCGGCGTAACCTGCGCCCCAGTAGCTCCGGTCTTCGATATCGGCCGGGGACATGAAGGTTTTGGTGTCATACGAACCTCTTCAGTTCCAGTTGTCATGCTCTCCTGTCCTGACCCGCTGGCCGAGTTACCTCATCTTCTTGAGGAGCAGAGACAGATGCACGATTTGCATTATCGGCAGTTGACGGCACGACATCGTTCCCTGATCCACGAATTCTTGACGCAATCCCGGAAGACGCTCCGCTGCGAGATGGGCGAGAGAGTACTGTAGAATGACGCCCACTGACTCTCTCCTTCGTCGAGGACGACTTCCGTTTAGGAAGTGCGGTGCTTGTAGCCTGATTCGTATCATCCGATGCTCTTCTCTTCTTCTGTCCACTCTTGTTCCGCTGCGTACTATTTCGCTTTCTCGGCGTTATACCCATGTTGTGGAGATAAACGGGGTAATGAAACGAAATTGTTGGGGGGGGGGAGGGGTAGGGGGGGGGGGGTGCATGGTTCAGATATTCCGGGAGACTCCGCAGTTCCTGCTTTTTAAGAATTTGAGGTGCCCAATGGGTCGCAAATATCGCCGTTACAAATAGATGAAGAGCTCCAGTGTACATGTACAACGCGTATTGCAGGCAGCTGCAACATTCACAAGCATATTTACTTTCTATTCGGTACTGAACTCATCTATTGCTCCAATGTCAGAGCCCAGTCCCAGGCGTACTGCTCTCCGTAGTTGAAATACAACTCTTCGCCCCTCTCAATATCTCTTACTGCTCTACAACGAAGTAGAGCATAGTTAGAAAGGTCGGACTTAAACTGTATCACGGACTTCGCTTCCACCATCTGCACATTAGCACTTCGAGTCCTGTTTGACCGGGGCTGCGATAAATCGCGATCCCCGGCATGATATCCGGCGTCGTTAATGTAGCCCCCGATACAAAAAGGCGCCGGGACAATGTACACTTCGCTCTTCTTTCTATTCTGAGCCTGTCCTGGTCTGTTCCTCAGGTGCAGAAGCTCCGTACCAGTCACAGTGACCATCATAGAAAACAACTTGTACCGCACTGAAGTTGCTCCGAGACAGCCACTTCCATACGTTAAGTGTCTTTCCTTCCGGTTCGTCAGATCCGTGTATACTAAAGTTCCATAAAAATGACAGATAGTTTCCCCAGCCAATATCTTATGTTCCGTGAACACCCCCATACCAGCACGGGATGTCGAATCTTAGAAGATGCTACATGTAAGCGATAGCGATTGGCTTCAGCAGTCAACAGCATATGCATATCCATTAGATTCAGAGCTGCTCCGTACTTCTGGTCCCAAAGATCTACAGTATGCTGTCCACACTTGTCGACAAACTCCCAGTCCTTCCAGTATCTTCCTAGAACTGAGTAATATGTGCAGGCATCACTTGGTACTGGGGTATCCAAATGGAGCCTCCCATTCAAGCCGACCTCGGTCCCGATGTGGAACCCGTTCATAAGTCGTTGAAGCAGCATCCACCACCTCCTGTTCAACCACGATGTCATTCTTCCCCTCGCGAAGAACTTCGGCCATAAGAGTCGTTACATGGTGCTTCGCATGGCTGAAACATGGCCTGTTCTTCTCGCACCCCAAGAACTTCCTATGCTTTGTCAGCGATAGGCACGCCATACCCGTAGAAAAAGTTCCCGCGAACATGTCCATGACAAGATCACCCGGTCTTGTGAACCGACATATCAACTCTTTCATCAACTCCCTGGACTTCTGCTCCGGTCTTATGTACTGCCTACTTGATACTGAACTACCTGGCTTATTAACTTCCATGTCAACCACTCCTCCGCTCTCGGTTTTGGCACCCGGTCAATTACATTCCTGTTAGCCGAGAAAGTAGAAGGAATGAAATTGTTCTCCTCAAATGGAGTAAGACTGGCTTCCTCGGATGGTCGCAATCCACGCTTCACCCCATGAACGGCGTACTCCGTTACGGGCTGTATCCTAAACTCCGTGGATTCCCTCCAACATTACTTCGATCCCGGATGAACACCAGTGGATTCCCATCCACTTTAAACGAAGGCATGAGTTCTTGCTTACCTTCGCTTCCAGCTTCATCTTTCGTACTCGCCGTTTCCGAAAGTATCCTGTGCCAAACATGAAACTGTGCCATGGCACAGAATATAATGAAGTGCCCACCTGACCGAAGCGCGGAACTTATTAAGTCAGCCGTACTGATCATGTCATCCTCACTGAAGACATCGTGAGCACTTTTCCGTTTGCTTCTCTTCCTTCGAGTGTTAGAGGGAGGGTCTGTTAGGACAAGCTGTGCCTCACCCCATAAAATCTCACTCTGATTCACAAATGTTTCGTGTGTGTGCCTCAGGTCCTTCATGTCACAGTTGTACGCTACAAAGTGTGACTTTCTCATCCCCTTCCACACCTTGTCCATATTCATTCGAAGAAGACTGGATATCCCCTTCATGGGCGGCTCAATACCAGTCTTTGGATGTTGTACCCGGCAACCCGAGATTCATGCACCGCACGATTCACTGCCTTCTCGAAGTCGTCGCCGTCGGAGCTCACGAGATCTATATACTCTCGACGAGGTGGGGCTGGGGCAGACTTGGTCGAAGAAGGTTCGGCATTACCGGAAGTTTTAGGAGTTTTCGTCAGTTCAATATCGGGTTTCGCGTGAATGCCCACATTGAACCCTGCCGCATGACGCATATCCTGTATCGGTTTCCATAGCAGCTCCGAAAAGTTCTGAAATCGTGCAGGCAACTCACCGGAGTCAGAACCAGATACGGTATCCATCCGTATCCCCGAAAACTCTATCTAGTTCCTCATCTGATCAGCCCGTAAGCTATAGAGGCTATCGTGGGTGCATATGGTTTCGAGGTCTGTCAAAAATTCCTTAGCCAGTATTCGGAGGTTTGTATCGCATTCATCACTCAAGGTCTCCACCGATCCACTAGTACTGCTCTGTGCCACATCCTGTGTGTTGAATCGAGTACTCTGGCTCGGCGGGGCATAACCAGACTCCCGTGTCTCTAGCGCTGTATACTTCAACGTCTGCATATTCATGTAAATGTATGGTTTCACCATGTGCTGAACGTTCGTGTATCCAAGATGAGCCGCAAAACAACTCCATGCCCATACGACCTCACTGATAGCGAATCCCAGTCGATCACAGTTGTCTTTGAAGAACGACGTAAAAGTGGGTATGTACACAGATGGTGCATGGTTCACTTTTCGTTTCTTTTTCGGTTGTTTTTTCTTCATCATTCTGATGTTGTCGTTCTCTCCCATTATATGGCCGAGGTATGATAAGTATATAACGACCTCAAATGGGTTCACAGCTGTTGGTGGGATGAACACTGTCGTCTTCAGAACCTGCTTTCTCCTGGTCATGAAATAACCAACCAGGCATCGCACCGGTAGGTATACACCCATATCCATAGAGAGAAGAAAAAATCGCGGAGTCTCTGGTCCTCATCCCCGTTCTTCTTGTCAAGAAGCTTCGTTACAAGATATCGTTGTTCCACAGGTTTGTTATTCACAACACTCTTTCGCAGCTGTTGCAGTGTCAAGTTCTGCAGGTTCTTGGAGTTAATGGCCTCCTCAAACATCTTCCTTGCCTCCGGAATATCCTTATAGTTCTCGGCGCAGAACTCTATTAGCCCTCTAAACCCCACGTCCCGTGGCCGATCAGGGCCTCCATCGCTGTTTGCCAAAGCATCGCGAAGAACCAAGAAAAGTCTGACATATGCATGGAACGCCCGAGGCGGAGCACTCATGTCGATAGGATGTATCTCCCCTCCATCATCGGTGGAATCCATCGCTTCACCGCAAACAACGGAGGCGAGCCTTTAAATGGCGACTTACGCTGGGCACCCCCGCTCTCGGCAGCCCTCCCAGCGCACTGCCAGTCTCATCCGTGTCCGTGTCCGCTCCGAGCGGGAGTCCCTTCTGAGGTGGGTGTCCGTGCCGCTTCGAGCGGGTGCGATAGCGTCGCGTGTCAGCCACGTCGCGATTCGGAGGTATTGCAAAGGTCGCGTATTGTGCTAATAGTCGCGGACCAAGTGAATGTGAAGCGCTAGTTTTTTCTAGTTTGATATATGTGCACGGCGTGTGCAGCGAAATCACTGCCGGAAGTGCCGGGAGGAGTGTTTTGGGAGGTCTCCGGAAGGCGCCGGAATGTGGCCAGAACGTGCCCGCGGGCGGGGGGTCGGTCGTGTTAGGGTAGGTACCCTAACACGACCGGACCCCCCCGCCCGCGGGCACGTTTTGGGCGATTTTTTGAAAAATGTGCGATTTTATGCCCGCGGGCGGGGGGTCCGGTCGTGTTAGGGTACCTACCCTAACACGACCGACCCCCCCCGCCCGCGGGCACGTTCTGGTCACATTCCGGCGCCTTCCCGGGACCTCCCAAAACACGCCGCCCCGCAGTGATTTCGCTACACCCGGCCGCCGGTACGTTGGCGCCGCTGTCCACGTGTATTGGCGGGAGTAGGCGGTACATGAAAGTGACTGAGTGTACTCTTGACTACTATGCAAAGCATTTGAAGAGCACGATTAAAGAGCGCGACCATTGCTCGCGTGAGTCATCATTGCGCGAACTCTACGACTCTAAAGCGTACAATCAGCGTGTGAGCGGCCACGGACAGGACACGGACGAGATTGGCATTGCGCTGGGAGGAGCCGCCGAAAGCGGGGGTGCCCAGCGTAAGTCGCCATTTAAAGGCTCGCCTCCGTTCTTGTATCGTCCAGAGCGAGCGTATTGTTGATATACACCTTTCACTGCAATAGCTGTTCAACATGAAGCCAACTCGTGTTCGAAAGCGTACGCAAAGCATGACTCCTCGCACTCGGCGGAGCACTCGATCATTGCAAGGTGGAATGCGGGTTTCTCTGCAGATGGATATTGAGAATGAAGGAAAGGTGATAGTCGGGGAAGCGTTGTTGCATGGAATTGGAAGTGTTCTACGCCGCGAGTTGAACGGGAAGCAATTGGACCCAGGTCTTGTGGTGGTTCATAATATTCTCATCAGTCGAAGCGGTCACACGTTCTACCCTTACCGGGCGGAGGGCCTGGATCTTCCACAATACATCCAGGATCTCCGGACGGCCGCTCTTTGGGATGAGAAAATGATGGAACCGGTGGCAGCCAGCATTCCGGCGTCCAAGCGACGAACGGTGAGCGCTATGAGTGAGGTGATGACGCCGACAAGCCGCACGAAGCCAATTCGAAGTTCATCAACACCGAGAGGTGGCGCATCAGTAGCACCTCCGCGGGCAGGTCCTTCGTCTGTTACGAAGCGGTCTATGGAGACGAGATCATCCCCAGCTACGAAGCGGACAGGTCAAACAAAGTCTACCTCCGCTACGAAGCCCACTGCGTCGAAAAGGGCATCTCCTGCGATGAATCAGACCGTCGACACAAGGGGATCTTCTGCGTCGAAACAGACGGTTCAGCACGGGACGGCTGTGCAATAAGAGGAAGATGAGTTCATAAAAGGTCCCCTTCCAGACGCGGATGCGCATGCGCAATCCGCACAAGGAGCTGGTCCATCTGCACCCCAAACTGCACCAGAAACTGCGGAGCAGCAGGACGATGACGTTGTGCTTCTGTCCGCAAGAATGGCACGTTCAAGTGTTTCTGGCGAGCGGTCTGGAACACAAGGGACACCTACTCGGAGCAAGACGTACAGACGAATTCGTCAGAAGGTACCAAAGTTGAACCTCAATTACTACCGGATGGTTGTTGTTACTGTTGACATCACTCTGGTGGACACTCCGCCCAATTTACTCCGTGGAGTAAGTAAACGCCACGTTGAAGCCCTTGTGAAGAGTATGGAGGAGCGGGGGATATTGCAGTCGATGGGTTCTCCAGTGGTGGCCTTACAAGATGCTACTACGGGAGACAGGGATATTGACAAGGGACGCCTAACGAAGAAGTGCTTCATTGTAGATGGTTTGCATCGTCTGAAAGCTATACAATATTTGGCAGCGACTGGTGCAGAGAAGTGGAAGCGATTAGCCAGGTTTTGGCGTTGCAATCTGCTGATACGAAGAGATGAGAGGCCCATTGGGATGAAGGAATTGTTATGTGTTGCTTCGTACCTCAATGAGTCGACGAGTACCATGCGAAGGATGATGTTTGCAGGCAAGATACACTCTATAGTTAGTGTGGTCGCCATTCTAATTGAAAATGTTGAGGGGGTGACGCCAGCAGACGTGGATCCTGCAGAAGTGACAGAAGTGTTGAAGGAGAGCCAACTGATTGGGACTGTGCAAGAGCGTCAGTATCTGAGATATGCCAATGTCGCCCTGCAACTCATGTCTCGTGAGGAAATGCTGGCCCATTTCGAGGAGATATGTGAGAGTGTGAGTGACATAGGTCTCACACATCTGTCCCATACTCCGCTATATGTTTTGGATGCCGAGGAGTTTTCCTTCATTCTTGATTGTCTTCAGATGTTTCTATTGAAGGGCAAGTCGACGAAGACGAAGCAATGGAAAAGCTTTGAGGAGGTTCGAGGTTTCTTTTATGATAGAGCAGTGTCTCTGTTCCGCCCGGCTCGAGCAGTGAGGAATGAACTGAACGAGGAAGAGTCGATGGAAGTGTTCCTGAAACGCGAAATCAGTCTGTCTGCTCCATCGAATGAAGATGACGTCGAAGACCCAGACAACAACGCAGCTGTGAATCAGTTCCTTTTGGGACAAGTTGTGAACTTCAACACATTGCCGCGTGTTCGGAGCAGGACGAACTCAATTAGAACTGCCACGAATTCCGTTCAGAATCGATTGCGGACGATGCTCAAGGTAATTCTGCCCCCCGCACCAGTGAAGCAGTCCGTGACGAAGAGGAGGACTCCCGCTGCTGCTGCTGCAACATCTGCCAGTGAAGAAGGGGAGCCGCGAAGAAGTGCACGAGAACGGGCGCAGGTGAGTTATAGGGAAATTGAGCACGGCCGAAATCGAGGTGCCATAGAAGTTCTGGATAGCTCTGAAGAAGAACAGCGGGCTCCGCGGAGGAAGAATCGGAGAAAGACTTTCACACAACAGATGAGATCTACTCTAAACAGCATGACACCGGATGACCTGATGTCTCAACTAAATGAACATGTGCTGAGAGGAAGGTCCATGAAGGTTCAGTTCGTGGCATTGGAAGAGGGAGCGAATGCAGAGAACGCAGGCAGTTCTGCATTTGTGGATGACGAAGAGCTTCTTGCTGTGACAGTTCCACGGGTTGTCACCGTCGAGAAAGATGCTGCGCCAGACGATCAGCAAGAGACAGGTGGGGGTTCATTTGATGACGAGTTACCTACAGCTCTTCCGGAATCTGAGGAGCACGGACTTGTTCGAGGAGACCCATATGATGGCCCACCGAACCCATCATGGTGCGGGTATGTCAGCCTGAGACCGCAGAAATGGCAAGGGAAGAACGTAATTGAGCACAAGGACCCCTGGGTCAGAGTCATTCACTTGCCGAAGGGACATAGGTCGGAGCTGCTAAGTGTCTCGAATCTCAGACATGTACACCATCTTGTCTTTTGGCATGCTGCAAGGGATGAACATCGCCTACGGGCGGAGAAATTTGGTATGCAGTATCCTCGTACTCGGCCGACAGGTATGGATGATGAAGAGGTGCTGTGGGTTGCTGCGAAAAAGCATGCCGAATTTGGGCAAATGTTCTTCGCCCGAATGCAAGCTGAGCTAAGGCAGAATGGATATTGCGTGCTTGATGGCTTTGCGACGGATAATGGTGTCCCTAAATGGGAGGAGTTGGAAGAAGTTCGGGAGTTCGGAGATGTGTCGGGGAAGTTGGTGGACTTCTTCGAGAATGAGTATGGAGCGATGCCGGATATACGGAAAGGGGAGGAACAGAAGGTGGGTTGTAAGGTCGCGTGCTTTACTTGATATTCGAATGGGTACAATTGCTGCGGCTTTGGGACTATGGGACAATGAAAGGGAAGCTGTGAAGATGTACACTCCGAAAACTGGTGGTCGATTTCTGGGGACGAGGAGAAAGTGCAAGCGCCAGACGCTGCACACCGACTTCAGTGGTCTGGTTAGGAAGGAAACAATGAATACTGGTAACCCCGGATACTTTGTAATGGCCTCTGGGAAAGAGGGCTTCCCTCTCTGGGTGAGCGCTGGAAGCCATCAACTGGTGGGGATGAACAACCAACAGTTGCGAGTGATGTCGGAGGTGTATCCAGCGAAGAATATAATCATCCCACCGTACTCTGTATTCGTGGGCCGTGGTGATGTGACACATGCTGGAGCAAGTGGGAAGGACAAGGTGGATAGGCCCGAGTCTATGGATTTGCTGGTTAGATACCACATGTACATGGTACCAGAGGGCTACGCACTACCTGATGCTGTTCATCGGGTGCGGGATTTCCGACCCACGTTTGTCAATGGTGACGAGGAGGAGGAGGCGGAGGATGAACTGTTGTCCGATAAGGAGGGTGGGGCGGTTGACATGGAAGAAGACCAAGTGGTCGTGGAGATTGGTGTGGAAGCGGAGGCCGGTAGAACCGAAGCGCTCGAGATTAGTAGTGATGACGATTTGCCAAAAATGAGGCTGCGAGCGCCTCGAAGTAGATGAGAATGAGATGATTAGTAAATTATGAGTGTCTTGCGAGTATTAAGAGTAGTATACTATTGCAAGGCTATACATATGAACATGGAAAAGGTGCGGCAGGCTGGTAATTGAACAAATTTCATACGTCTTTGGTCCAGTTGCGTCTAATTGCCACATGCCACATGCTCGGTATCGTTAACATCATCGGTGGCACCATTCAATTCGCAATTGAACATGTAGCGTCCTAACACTTCTGAAACTGCACTTAAGGTTGCTTTTAAGAGAAGTATGAAACTGAGAAGTCTATGCAATTCCTGTCTATGCGGTACTTGTGGCAGTATGGTGACTGTATCAGGAAAAATGGCTGAGGAACAGAGAGACTTGGCGGAAATTTCACCCAATACCTTTTCTAAGTTCATATATGCCAATGGTTACGGTATATTAAGTTCCGTTGATGGAACGTTGAGAAGAGAAGGAGAGTCAATTCCAGAAGAAGTTGTGAAGTGTATGAAGTTCATTGACGAACGTGTTGGTTTTAGACTTGTCACAGGGGGTGATGTGGGCGACGTGGAGGGGAAAATGGAAGGACTCGGAGACTATAAGTTTGGTGTCTCGGCGAGTCATGGAGCTTTCCTCCGTTTCTCTGACGAGAGGGAAATTAAGGCTGCATTCAATGATCACACCCTTGACCACACTGTTGACGGACTACTGTTCCTGGCAAGGGATTTGAATAGGAGGCATGGTATTGTGAATGATGATGAGAAGGGGTTCGTGGAGACCAGAAGTGATAGTGGCCTTCCCAATTTCGTGTACAACAAACTGTGGCAGTGGAGAGAAGAAGTGGATTCTGCTATTGGGGACCTGTTGCAGAAGATGGATGCGTTTGTTATCTATCCCGGGGATAAAAGTCGCGAAAGTGTGGACAAGCGATACACAAAAGGAAGCGGAGGAGCAAATCTTGTGGATAATGAACCGAGATTTATTGATACGGATGACGTCGTGACGTTCGGAAGTGCTTTGAGCGACAGGCCTTTGCATGAGGTAGGCGTGTACGGCGTTCACGTCAAAGAAGATTGTATCCCGGGTGGAGTACACAACCTGTTCGAAAGCGTGGAGGATGTACATTCGACAATTATGCTGGTGGCTCTGTTGTACGGCTACGAAAAAAAGCAGCACGATAAAAACCACCATGAATCATAAAAGGGTATTGAGATATATACGACACTTTTATTACTGAGATCTCATATCCTAGCTAAGTATTACAGGCATCGTAGCACTTGAAACAAATTCCAAGAGCATTTCTAAACCATTGACACTCGCATTTTCTGTACCCGTACAGTTCTGCCATCCTTCTGATGGTCTCATGCACGTCCTCCACCCCATCAACAAAATATGTTACCGCTGCTGGAGGGTCGTCTTCCTTCACATGAACTGCCAGGGTTGCCATTTCATATAGAGGGCCATCATTGGAAGCCTTCCCGAAAGCAACGATTAAATGTGTGTCGAACTGGGGGTCGATTTCAACCAAGGCTAGCGCCCCACTGTTTTTCGTGAAACGAATGTCCCCTATGTCACAGTTTTCATCTTGAGGGTACGCAACCAGGTTCGGAAAGGATGTCAACACTTTTGAAATACCGGAGTTAACTTCTGTTTTCCACTTCGACAGTCCATTGTACGTGAAGTTAGGGAGTCCACTGTCTTTTCTAGTGCTCACAACTGCTTGTTGACGCTCTTCGTGAAGTCCGTGCGATTCATTTAAGGAGAGTGCAAGTCTCGGCTGCACATCTTTCGTAGCCTTCCCTGTCAAGGTCCTGATCAATTTCGGTACCATTGGATAATCTCACCCGTGCGCCTTGGTTTCCAGAGATTCCAAAAGTGTAGCCACCCAGGTGCTCCATGAAACTCTCGGCATCCTCTATATCTCGCCCAGTAGCAATTCCGAAACCAACGCGTGCATTGATGTACTTCATGCATTTGACTGTTTCGGCAGGAATGTTCTCCCCAGCTCTTTTCAGAGTACCGTCAATATCACTAATCACGGCGTAGCCATTTTCGAATATTTCGTTAGCCAGCTGCTGAGGAGTTACTTCTTGGGCTCTAACTTCTGAGTTATACATGTTTTGAAAGATTTCGAAAGGGTTCGTTTTGCAAATGGGTGTGGGTATACGAATGAGAAGGATGTGATTGATGTTCACAAGGTGTTTCGTAGTATAAAAAGAGTCTAAGAACGACCATATGCGGGTATTGTAGTACTGTTTTAAAACGTTACTACGACGAGAAGCTTTTGCATCGATTTGCAGTAAAAAAAGGATGATTTAGTCATAAATTATATGTACGGGTTCAAGTGGGTAAAGAAAACTATGAATATCTTCAACATGAGCTTAGAAATCAAGATCAGTAAAACAACCTCCATTAAGGGTTGAAACTCATAAAAGGTTTACCTTACTTTATACGGGTGCCCCAAGTATTGCAAAGGCTTAGCTCTTCAGAAATATCACAATTTTGTACTTGTTTCCTTACTAGTATCGTGCACTTTAATGATGTGGAATGACCCTTTTCCATCTAGGAAAAACTTAGCCAGGTATTAGTGATAAGGGATGTAGGATTTAAAGTGGCATATTTGAACCACAGAAGGACGAACATATAACTAATGTAATAGGAACAGGTCATTTCGATAGAGTAACTTTTATGTTTAACTATCTCTAAAAGGTTTACAACACCGAAAAGTCATGTGTTCTAACCTCAAAGCTGGGGGAATGGGGAGGGGGATAAATTTTCCTTAACAACGTTGACGTAGTTTGTATGAAAAGGAGCGGGGTCACCGCCTACGATGTTTCTTTCTTGGCGGGAAAAGTCGTAGAAGTACGCGTTCCTAAACTGAAAGTCGGAGAAAGAAGTAGGGAAGCCAACGAGAGTTTTCCCATATGCAAGAAGTCGCCCAACGGTCTCTTCCAGGTTGAAAGTAGTACCTGTCTTAAGCGAAACTATCTTCAACAGCTCTTTCATTATTGTGAGCACAACCGTACTGCACTCCGTAGCGACTACGTCCATGGGAATGAAACCTCTTGAGGCCCCGACGATGTTGAACGCTGATAGCCACACGAGCTTCTCATAATAGCTTACGAGAAATGTGTCTTCGTCGACAACCCCGCAAGTGAGACCCATAGACCTAAACCTGTCTGCAACGTTGGAGGCCCACTTTCCTGTTGCGACAGTGAGACCATCTGGATTTTCAGGAGTGACACCATCCTGCGGAGCTGCGTTTCTTGAGGGGACACCAACGTATAGGACAACTTTTGAACATTTGTCCACACCGAGCTTCGAAACCAATGGTATGATGTCTCCATTCTGGAAGAAAACGAGATTCTCTCTGAGCGAATAAGGGCAAGCCTGAATTACGCTCTCCAGGGTGCTCGTTCTTCCACAAACTAGTATCGATACATCAGAAAGATGAGAGGTAGCAGCCATGCTGCAGAATTCGTGTGCGGAAATGACCATATCTTCTTCGTTCGCCAGCATGGTACCTATACGCCCCCTTCCAACAATAACGGCCCTAGTCCTTCGGGTGGGAGATGATGCCTGAGGGAAGTCAGAGTATCTGGGACTCGGAGGCGGAGTCGGAGGCATGTCGGACTGGGAGTTCATTGCAAGTGTTCGATTGTTTTTGTGTGACGATAAAAATTAAAGATGGGGCGGAGAACTGCTGGGGTAAAGAGTGATACTTAAGTACAAACGGTTGGGAAGCACAGAACGGGAACATGGTTCACTTTGTGAAAGTGAGCGAAATGTATGATATGTGATTGTACTGAATGAATGATAGGGCTTGTATGAGACGACAAGCCACAAAGTGTGATGATGTGTTATGAAAAGTAGGTGGAAGAGTAGAAAGTGTACAATGAATGAAACTGAATTCGAACCTGAGTTGTAAAGTAAGAGTTACGGGGAGCTTGAATACAGGATGAAAGGAGCCATTTTGGCTTCATAAATGACGTGAACGGGTTCTATAGCTTCACTCGGATTGCCATAATCTTCTATTTTATTGAGGTATAAAAGGGGTGTATGTCTGGGAGCGAGAGGTCTGGCGTTACTGAAGTTTTCGGTGTTCAATATGGATTCTAGTTTAGTTATGGAGCCATCAATTTTGGCTTCAGACTTTGCTCGCCTTTCAGATGAAGCGAGTGGAATGGAAGAGGCTGGAGCGGAGTGGCTGCTTATAGATGTAATGGATGGTCATTTTGTGGCGAACCTTACTGTTGGACCGCCTGTTGTGAAAGCGTTGCGGAGGCATACGAAATTGTTTTTGGACTGTCATCCGATGGTATCAGATCCTGGGCGATGGATAAAAGACTTTGCAGAAGCAGGCGCAGACGGAGTCACATTTCATATCGAGAGTGTGGCTAAGGGACTAGAAAAGTGCGAGGTACCAACTGAGGAGGTGAACGTGGTGTTGAAGGAATTATGTAACCGAATTAAAAAGATGGGATGCAGGTTGGAGTTGCATTGCGCCCGAATATGTCTATAAAGGTCGTAGAAGCACTTATGAAGGAAGGAGTTGTAGACATGTTATTGTTGATGACTGTGGAGCCAGGGTTTGGAGGACAGGCGTTTATGGAGGGTGTTCTTGATAAGGTGCGACATGCAAGGGAGTTGTACCCAAGAATAGGGATACAGGTGGATGGGGGTATTGGACTGAGTACTGTGAAAGGAGTAGTGAAGGCCGGTGCAAACATTTCCGTTGCAGGATCTGCCATCTTTGGCTCGAGTAACCCAGCTCATGTCGTAGCTGGTTTTCGAAAGGTTGGTTAGAGATAGTAGCATAAAATTATTGTTTATTACATTGTTACGTTTACGTGTTATCACAACTATATTCTCCGTCTCTATTGGAGATGTATTTTTCTTGTGTCACAACCGGGAAAGGATGTGAGAGAACATCAATATATCCCCAGTGGACGCTGAGAGGGAGGATGAACTACTCTACGTGCTATCATTGTTACCCATCCGGTGTCGAGTGGTGACATATTCTTTTTTTGTCACAACCCACACAGGATGTGACAGAAGAAGAAGATGCCCCCAGTCGAGACGGAGGGTGAGCTACTCCAAGTACAATCACTAGTCCCCAGCTTGCCTCCACTGGCGATATCTTTCTGTTTTGCCATAACCATCGAGTGAGGTTATCGTGGAAGAGAAAACTATCGCCGGTCGAGGCGAGGTGGGTGGGGACTATGTGAGCGCGAAAGAGGGGACAGAAGGGTGGCGCTAAAATAGTGGAAGGTGCGGAAGTGTACAGTAGATGTTTTGGCGGGAAATGGGATGAGGGAAACAGGGACAATCATGGTGCTGGATATAGCCCGTGTGGTTGGACAGTGGGGGTGGACAGCACAGTTTAGCTCGATTGCACTGTATCGCAGCGGAAACTTCGATCTAACTACTACTTCTTCTTCTGAAGATGTCGAACGGATACGTGAAGGATGAGGACCTGTTGGCGCTGTTGGAGGGGAAGGAGGTACCGCCGACGCCGTCACCAAAGCGGGAAGAGGACGTGATTACGGCGGCTGGTCGGATGTCGCAGAAGAAGGAAGTGGCCGATGAAGGAAAGAAGTGTGAGGCGAGGAGAGGGGATGGTGATGAGGTGGAGAAGGGTGTAGAATTGGAGGTGGAGGGGGTCGCAATGGAGAGAAGGGGTGCGGTGCATCTGAGTCAGTTAGAGGTTGGAGACCAGATAGAGAGTGGGGGCGGAGAGGGTGAGAGGGAGATGCGGTTTGTGGGGGAGATGAAGGCGAGGGTGGGGATGTTGGGGTTGGTGATGAAGGAGCGACTGGACGATGGAATTGTGGAGATTTTAACGGAAATGGGCGGTGTAGTGCTGAGTGGGGGTGGTAATGGTGTTTGGGTTAAGGCGATTTCGAGCCTGCGGAATTCGTTGTCGGTATTGGGAGTAGAGATAAGGAATCATGTGTATGGGATAGTGGAGTGTGCGGGAAGGGAGGTTGGAGAGTTTCGGGAGGAGAATAGGGTTCTGAACGAGAGGTTGGACGTGTTGGAGACGGAGGTGAAGGAGCTGGGCAAGAGGCAAAGATTGGTGGAAGAGGAGGCGGTGAAAGGAGGTATGGAGGGAAAGACGGAGAAGGGAAGTGTGGGAAGGGTGGCGGTGCAGAAGGGGTCCCCTGTCACATCGAAGACAAAGGGTGGTGGGGTTGGGGATGGGAAGAGCCGTCTGAAGAGGAGGCGTAAGGAGATGGAGAAGGTGGGGGAGGAGGTGCCGCGGGAGAGAGTCGGAGCTCCGGTGGTGACTGGGTTTAGGAGTGCGGCGGAGGTAGCGCGGACTGCGAAGGGGATTCTGAGGGGACAGGAGGAGAGAAGGATGGGAGGGATGTGAAGCCGTTTTGGGGCGAGGCGGGTATACGAGAAGGGGGAGAGTTGTCCACCTGACTTCTACAAAATGACGTTTGCGGAGACGGAGAGAGAGGATGCGAACGCGTGATGGGCGAGAAATGGGTAAAGAGCTGGGGTGGTGTGGACTGGGAAGAAGTGATGGGATGATTGAGGTGGGATGAGTTGCGATTGGCATTGCAACATGGGAGAAAATGGAAACGCAAACTAGCACGAGTGCAGTTTTGAGAGAGGGTCGCGGAAAGGAGTGAATGGGGTGGTGCGGCGAAGTAGAACCTCTACAAAAACTAGGGGACCCAAGAACTAAACTGCACGAAATGGAATTTAATACTCCAAAATTTCTTAATTTTTAGAGTGCCAGCCTCTGCCACCCCCTCGCGCGCCCCAAATAGCCCCAAAACTAGCTTAGTTTCCAAAGCGAACAGACTATATTCCACTTTGCAGAACACAGACGACAGAAAGACGAAAATCTCATTACTTTCTGCATTCCACTCTTCAAGGCGTTGGCCATGTTGTCGGAGGAACATTTCGCAATGGTAATAATCATGGTCTCGAACATCGAACGGATGGTGCGCCAAAGATTCCTTTGCTCTCAGACACCCATACATTATTTCTTCAAATGAATGACGAGCGCGACAAAGTGCTTTCAATGCCGATGATGGTTTCAAAAACCAAAACTTATGTATGCTCGCAGCAAGCGGACTCTTGCAGCTTGGACATTCTCGTGTAGATCGCAGTTTTCCGGCGTGAGCCACATGGCCTTGAGGGCACATTCTGAGGTATGATTTCTCAATGTGTGCCTTCTGTACTGCGTACGAAATTAGGGCTCTATATGAAGTGTTGGACTGCATTGGGGGTATATTCAATAACCTCTGTATCCCATTTTGTAAGACATTGGAAACTTCTGCGTTGTACAAGAATGCAGCCAGTCGTTTGTACTCAACTTGTCGTTCTGACCCTTCCTCGTGAGAAGTACTTGAAAAGTGGGAAAGAGGGGATTCGGCGCAATCAAACGATCAAATATTTGAAGCAAGGCTTCCAGGCACTACTGAAATTTGCCCTATGCTTGACGAATCGTCGACAAGATTGTCTTGTTCGTTTTCATCATTATGTGAATGTACATCATTTGGTTCATTTTCATCGCGGATACATGGAATTAGAGAACGCTCAAAGTGCTCATTGTGAACTGCTGCATGTAGCGAGATCTCCGCATCACTCTCATACTGAACAGCTAGATCGCTGATCTGTACCGAATCCGCTCTTGCCCCAAAATCTGTACTTCTAGCTCTTTCATTGCTTCTGTTTGTAGGCAGATCAGAATGAGCGTTTAGAGCTGTGTATCCCTCAATGGATGGTGCCTCTTCTTCCAGCACTTGTTCTGAGTCATTGAATGGGTGCTTCGCGCACATCGATATTTCCCATCGATACCTCTTCCTTCCTCTTCCCATCTTCGCTCGTTCGTTCAGTGCAACAACTGAAAGGGAATCCGAGAACTATGTCTTCAAGAGCGACACGTTAATGGATAATATGTGCGATGCCACTGACTGGAGAGGCACTTTATGTTCAATAACCAAGGCACATAGCCTTTCTACATTCTGAACACTGTGACGCATGCATATCATGTCAAAATGATATTCATTTTGTGAATATTGGGAGCAATTTCAAAGTCTGAGAATCTGTGTTGAAACTTGACAAATATTTTGACTTCAAGGGGGTGCTTTCGCTTCGGTTCTTCTCTTCCGCTCGAGTTCGTACTTGAGCCCTATCCTCCCGCTCATTCTCTCACCTTATGTACCCATCCCTTCTCTCACGACTCGGGTGCATCTGACTGGCTTTCTTCTCTGGGAAGTTCCAGCACCCCAGAACCCAGAGTTTCCATCTCTCACTGAATCTCTGTTCTGTTCTTGCCGTTAAGTTGCATTTCGAATTGCGTACGGAATACGTCTACTACCCAAGTACGTACAGTACTATCTTATTGCCATCGAGAACTCATTACTGACGATCGAAATCTACTCATTCTTGCATCAGAGCATTGAGTGTTACTTCCAGCATGAGTATGCGTACTTTACCTCGGGTTACTGCGGATAGTTCCATGCATTCAGAGCGTTGAGCTCTCCCTGCACAGTCGCTTCGGGCCTCGAACCAGCCGAGAGAAGAAGCTCATCCTCATTCTGGATTCGGTGCTTCAACTGGTGCTGATATCCTTGGCCAACGAGTGCTGCCAGTGAACTCCGTCATGATTCCTACAGCTTCGATGAAGAGACGTTTGAAGGATTCCGACCAACCAGGGATTCCGACAGGCACCACCATCTCAGCGAGGGCCCTCTTCAATCGCCTGTATCAGGAAAAGATGGGGCGTGATTCGGATAGCATTGAAGATGGCTATCCGATATACACTACGATGGCAAATGCGATCAAGGATGACATGCGCTCACATCTCTACGACCGCCTTGGGATTGAGCGTGGTACCCGAACGTACATCTCGGTTAAGAGAGACTTCCCTTCTCAGATCATGCACTTTAAGCGCAGGATTGTTGAAACCTATCCAGTCTTGTCCGCTGCTCAGGGGGGATGGGTGTTGAATGAATTCTTGAAGGAAGCAGTTCAAAGGGATAGGAAGGCCGCGGCGGAGGCACGCAAGCGAGAGAATAAGAAGAAAACCGCAACTTCTGCGGAAGCACACCATGCATATTCTGCTGATCAGCAGGAAGAGATACATGCTTCAACTGGTGGTAGCCATGCTATATGCGGGGGGCATGTAGAACCTAGACTTGCTACCAACGATGCAACAACTGGCAGTGGTCACAATGTGATATATCATGAGCAAAGCGAAGCAGTTGGCAACGGCGCGCTAGAGGACACAGAGGAAAGCAGGATGGTTGACAATTGTGAAGTGTGCGATTCCAAGAGTGACGGTGGCGCCCAAGATGGGTCTCAAGAAAACGATACTGACCAAGTCATGGAAGCAACTGATGAGGAATATGAATCGCCTTGTGACAGTGCGCAATCTGCAGATGCCAGGCGGAAGGCAGCTGCACCTCAACCTCAGAGTATCCGAAATCGAAAGAGCTCTGCACAGCCTGCCTCAAACAACTTTAATCACAGAGGAGTAAGAGATAAGGCACCTGCTTTGAAGCAACAGAGATCTAAAGAGCAGGGCACGGAAACCGTGTCTGAGATTCAGCATCACGTACGTCCGATCGTGGGGAAGAAGAAGCCTAGGAAAGCGCCCAAGCGAGCACTTGCACCTTCGACTGAGAGAAATGTTGAGACCGGTACGTCAGGTAGGGCTGCTCCGAACCCAGGTAATGCAGCGCCTTCAAGCCGCAGAGGAGTGAAACTCCTTCACTCCTGTAAGCGTCAGCGAAAGAATCCAAAGAAGACAAGCGCTGCTGCTGGGAGTTCCCGGGAACGGGAATGATCGAGCACATGTTACGTTATACCGTATTGGGTGGACCACGTAGAATGAAACTTATCGGCTCTGCACTCTGGCTATACGAGAAACAATAGCCATCTCATAATCACGTGCACAACTTCGGAAATTGAGCCACTCAAAGATCTATGCTATTGATATTGTTTTCAGTAAATGACCCTGTTAAGGTCTACCAGCGTACACTCATAGTATGCTGCGTGGTAATTATAAGACATTAAATCGTTCTGCATGAGATCTTCATAGGTCTGCAACATGATCTTATATAGATGTGAAACAGGTACGCATACGTTCCATTCAAGGTCGCTCAAAGTCCATTAAATAGAGGCTTCTGAGGACCTGCATTGTCTTCATATACTTGATACTAAAGGCCTATGGTTCGTACGAAAAGCGGTCACATGCGCAGTACATTTATCGCACTTGCATTGTCCACTTCTTGTCGTTAGGTGAGCACCAATCATGGCGTACTTGCGACACAGTATGGAGCATAGTTTGACACGATCGTGACCAGAGCTCTGGCCACATATGGGTCTTTTCTTGTCATATATTGGATCACAGTATTCCATTTGTTCCTTCTTCTTGGGACCTTTTAAACTGACACAGTTGGCCTCCTTTGGGTCAGATTTGGGCATTTTGAATGAGGCCTCCTTTCGCCCACTCTTTTTGGCATTACTCAGGCCCTATTTTGGGCGTATATCGCTCATCTCTCGTCCACGTGTAGAAGAGCACGTGGGGACACATGTTAGCCAAGAGTTGGCCATATATTGGCCATGTAAATTGTTCACAGGGTTGGTCTTATCATTTTGGCCGGGGGTAGAGTACCTTCCTTGTTAACCAGACTTCGATAGGCCTGGCTAAGACTATAATAAGATGCAAAAGAATGCAAATCTGAAGCATGTGAGTCCCGCAACATGTCATCATATTCCTCAGGAATATGGTGTGGCTCTTTGCCTACCCATGAGAAAGCTCCAGCCCGAACTGCTGACAGAACGTAGCTGTACATTGAAAGCAGACTGTCATGAAAGCTTAAAACTGCTGCGTAAAGTATTGACCCAACCCCACAGTTGCTTCCCTTTGCCTGCACAAAGAGAACTTTCCTGGCACCAAGACAAAGAGCATGGTGCACACATTGCTGTCTATACTCCGCAGTTGGCACGATATCGTTAAATTGCTTATTAGAATCTTCATTGTAACCAATATCGTTGACATGTACCATAGCGGAGTACTTATGCTTAGCTTCAAGCGCATTTTCGATTGTCTTGAGTGCTGTAATGGTCTTAATTTCAACAGCACAGACAAAAAGATCACCTGCTGGATTTCGTAAGCATACAACACCATCAAGACTGTCAGACACCATTCGTTCTTCTTTCGAAGATATCAAACCTATCGTCCGAATATACTCAAGATTAAATATTTGATCCTGTATAAAATGCGATTGTGACGTAAAGAACTCTCCTTCGGTGACTACGTTTGTCTCAAAGTACGACGGCAGGGCTCTCAGTACTTGTCTCTCATTCATACTTCCTTCTTTCATGCCTGCAGTACTCACTAGCGGCTTCATCACCCAAGAGTCCAAAGACGCCCTGATAAGACTCTCAACGACTTTACGTTTCTTTAAAACAGCCCTTTCTTCCTCTGTCATGCTGTTCTCCGCGCCATTCTGAAGCGTAGCTCTTCCGCTCGAAACGTTTGCATGTAACTCCAACACCTTCTCCACCACTTGAGACTTTCTTAAGCTAGATGAAAGCGGGTGACCAACGTCTCTCATTATTTTCATAAGTTTGGACCTCGTTATTGGGTTCAAACTTTCAAGAGTGGCAGAAAGAATAAATGCGGATGCTGACTGCTGCTCATCCAGACTTACTGTACAACTGATTTTCATGCCAGGCACATGAACCAATTTGACCATGTTTGCCATCAAATTCTGCTTCGTTTCTCAAATGCTTGAAGAAAACGTTAGCGTGCCTCGGCCAATAGGCTGCCCCGAAACCAAGAGTGACAATCCATGTACCCTTTCTTCCATGTCATCTGCTAAGCATTTTAGAAAGATTTGGGTTGTTCGCGAGGTAAACTGAAATGCCCTAGCAAGAAACCATCCCTGGTCCTCGGATTCTAGTAAGGTGATTTCTTGCACTCGAGCCATGACTTGACTGACCTTCAAACATGGTAAGGAAAGGATATCAGATGTCCTTCCGCTTTGCGCGCGTGTCTCTCGATTGCAGCTGACATGTTTGTCATAAACAGTATGGAACTGCGCGACTTCGTCCACGCTTCTTGGACAATATCCACTTCTTGGGATAAGCGTAAACTTACTGGAGCTGAATAGCTTTTCATTGTTCTGATAAATAGTCGCAATTCTCCGGCTTCAACTCTCAGGGTACACGCAAGCTTCAATACGACGCCCCGATGCAGTTGTGGGCTTTCTAGATGCATTGTATATCGCTCTACATCCTTTTTCACTTACAACTCGTCCCTTGTGGCGTTTCCGTATTGCACCATCGCCAAAGACAAAAGGAAACTCTAGGCTTCGCTTGTGAATTCCGATGCCTGTAGCACCAATACGTTCGTTTATAAAATCGATGGTTTGTTTGCGATTGTAGCCACGGTCTGTAGAGCAAAACCCTGCGATAAACGCTATGGGGAATCTCCACTAAGATGTCCGAGTCCTACTACCTATGAGAGGTAGACTCAGCGATAGAGCCCTCTGTCCGTACTCGAGTCGAGTGACACGCCGGGTGTAAGACCGGAGACAGTGACTGGCAATACCTACAGAGGTGGGATGCGAAGAACGGTGCAGATCCAGAGATGGAGTGTGATCCGAACCTGAGCAAAGGGAAGAAAAAGCGGACCGTGTAAACGGGGGAAAGCTCACGATAGAAACCACCGGAGCGGAGCTACGGACCGTGCCAACTGGCGGGAACAGGTCCGACAGCGGAGCGACGCACTCAGAGGCGCCAAGAGTAAACCCAATACTGGGGCGGAAGCGATACCTGAACCAGGTGAACAAGTGTAAACAACGAGACTCAACAGAGTGGCAACAACAAGAATCAACAACGAAAACAAAACAAGAAACAACAAAAGAGAACCGACTCAACGGTAAAGACAATTAAAGATCCAAAGATGGCGAGACAAGTGCTTCCTTAGTGACCTTGATGGGTAGTATTGCCGATACCGGTCGTGGTTCCTCTCCAGATGGATTCGTAGACCTACATAGGCAGCATGCTACTATAGCCCGATCGTGAACAGGATTCGACTTGAGTGTCGACTCAGTTGTCCATTTACTTGGAGGCTCAAGGGTGAGATCACCCGAGCATATATACTACTACTACGTCTACGGTGCACACCTCCCGAGGGTTCTACACGTGGACAACCCACTGTCAGGGGGTGGGGTTATTCCCAGCGGGTGTGGCACAACTATCTGCAGGCCAACCTTCACACGTGGCCAACTATTCCAGTTACTATACACTTCCTACAGAGGATTTACCTATCAAGGCTCCGTTAAAAACCTCCAAAAATTGCCCAAAATTAAAGAGAGTTTTCATAACTTCGCCACGTCACCGGCCATCGGTACCATCTCATTATGAGCGGCATGATGCATCCGATAGCAGAAAGCCGTTGGTTCAGATCTCCTCCTCCTTAGGTTCGAGCGCGAGCGCGATCGCGACCGCGAAGTACCGACATCGGGAGTATAAATATGACGTCCCCTCAGGGTTCCCCCGACCACTCGGTTCTTCCACGCAAGCAGCTTTCGCCTCCGACTTCGGATACAACTACTTCCTCTACTCCGATACCTCGGCGTTCGCTACCGGTGCCTACTGATCCTTCTTCTCCTTCGACAGGAATGAACCCGAATCCGTTCCATACCAACCCGCTCCCGGGGAACTCGTCATCAGCTCCGCAAGCGGCGTCTGAAGTGTCTTCGGGCATCGCTTCCCAACAAGGACAGCCTCCTCAGAGTCTTTCACAGTACTTTGGTGGCTTCCAATCAGCTCCTCTCCCTCAGGGGAATCCTTACGGCGGTCCATTCACTCAACCCTACGCGAGGTACAAGCATCCAGGTTCCCTGCATCCTCAAGCTCCGATTCAACCCATCCCGCAAGCGGTAGCTCCCTTCAACTTCTATGAAGCTTATCCCTATCCGGGTGGGTCTCTTCCGATACCTCCGGCTCCTCCAGTGGCTCCGGTACAGCAGCCCTATGACCCAAACGCCATTGCCTGGAATGCCGAGCAGGCCGTACCGATGACGGTGAACCCTCGTGGGTGGATTAGTAGAGAGTCCCTTGTGAACTGGGATACCCGACGTGAGGGGTTGATCTTTTCCCGCGCTCCGTGGTTTCACCCGACAGTGATAGCAGATGATGCTCTCATCGATTCCTATGCCGTGAACGGAGTACTCCCAGGTGGGCTTCCTCGAGATGCGGTGCGCTCTCGCGAATGGCGGACCCGCATAGCGGTGGAGCCGCATTTGCTTCGTTGCGATCGCGTAGAGTCCCTTGACTACGCACGTGGGGATACGGCGCGACTCGCTTACTCCAGAATTGGAAGATTGCGATATGACCATCCGATTCCGGCCGAGTATGACTTCGACGTCTCGCACTACCGTACCTACGGTGAGGTTTCCTATGGTAACGCCTTGGCGGAATTTCCGGAAGCGGAGCATAGATACCACTTCAGCGAGGTTGATCCTGATATTCCCCTATGGAGTCGTCCCTTGCTCAGGGCGGAGTTCCGATACCTCTCCAGGAGTAAGAGACACAACAAAGATCTCTATGACTTGGAGAGACGAGTCCGGTTTGAACGGAATGCGCGCTCCCGTAGGGGACTCCTAGTTCCATATCCAAACTTGGAAGTTGATCGTTTGCGCTTCGATGCCTTGCCCTCCCCATACGTGGGCCTTCCATCGTGGTGGAGTCGTGTAGAGGTCCCCGCGGGGTGTTTCGCTGAACTCCGGCCGAGTATCTACTACATCGGTTCGCGGTTGATAGACAATCCCAACTCGGGATACTGGTGTTTGGTCCTTTCCGAGTGGGCTGCCCGCGTCGCGGTTGACCTCCTGTGGGATGTCTATGACCATTACCGTTTGCGGTATCTCCCTCCAAATCTGAGGTTACTCCTTCGAAGGATTGATCTCGTTACCCCCTTGGGTTCCGAGGCTAACCAGGAAGAGGTGGGAGAATTGTTGCATGTCATCGACAGGGTCGACTGGGACCGAGTTCCGGTAGCTTGGCAGCCGGACAGGCGACAGCGTTTCCGCGACCGATCGCCGGGGCGAATTTCCACCCGTTCCGTGTTCTGGGTGTACTACGACCCGTGGGAGCGACAGTTCATCTCTGAGGAGCAAGCGACTGCAATGGTGGCTATGACCCGCGCAATGCCGGTCGGTCACCCAGTAAGGTTCGTGTTCCCCGAGGATTACGCCGTTCCGTCGGATGCACCTGATCCGATGTTGGACAATGATGAGATTGCCACCGTAGCCGGGCCAGCACAGCTGACGGGAGTTCCGAACTCGGATCCTAACGCGACAGCGGTCCCAACAGAGGGCGTTCAAGCCCTTGCGGGATGGTCCTTGATCGCTCCCACTACTCAGCCTGCCAATTGGGCTGGGAGTGTGGCTTCCCTTCATGGTGACCTCCAGGCTAATGGCATTCCGATCCCACCGGGAGTGAACACCGTTGCGAGGCTCGCGGCTCTCGCGAGCGAGTACTTCGCGCAGAATCCCAACACAGGAAGCGGTGCTCCCTCCACTGGGGGTTGGCCCCTCATGAGGTCTTCCTCCAATCTTAGAGTGTCTTGTGATAGTTTCCAATTAAAGCCAGTTAGTGGCAAATTTTCCTTTACCCTCGTCGAGGTATGCTTCTCGGCGACGAGCTTCTTCTTCTTCCTTCTTCCTCAACAGGTTCTGCCCTCTTCCACTTCTCTTCCAGTTCCTGGCCATATAGTGGAGACATCTTCATTCCTTTTTAGGCAGTTTCTACTTCTCCGTAATACGGAAGTATCCCGATAATTCGGTAGTTCTACTACATCTCTCCTACGATACAGAGGATCCCTTCCTACTCCTAGGTCTTCTTCTTCTCTTCCTAGCGTTTAACTCCTTTCTTCCAACCGCAAGGCGGGCACGAGTACAGTAGAGCATACCGATAAGCGGGCTACCCGACCAACGCGTTATCCAATGTTGGAGGCAATGACGTCCGAGTACGGCGATGATACGACATGACCTTGTACCTAGGGATGTGTTCAATTGGGTCCCAAGTGTCCTCGTCAGCGGGATAGCCGTACCAACGAACTCTATACAGTGGTTTCCCTTCGGGGCTTTCCTTTTGTTCCACGATACGATCTACCACGAATTCTTGTGGGTAGACGCCATCTTCGGCTTCTTCCTTGTCCTCTCCCGACATCAGGGAGTGACAATTAGCAAAACCCACGCGGGGTAGTAGTTCTTTCGGGTTTCGAACCGGTTCTCGGGGCGGAGGATGGGTGAACTGTGCTGTCTTCCAGCCGTCGCGACGGAGTGTGCTAACTACCGATACGGGCGTCCAATTGCCTCACAAGTGAGCTCAATCAAAAGTTCTTGATCTCCGGTTTCCGGTAAACTGTTTTCTATCCCAAACGGGTGACTAATCGACGAACGGTCGCGTCCGTGAAGCGGCAATACCTTCACATTCGTTGCGGAAGAGCCGTTGTGACGGAGAAATGGCGTACAGCACTCCCTGCACAGGGCGGCGGAACGTCGGGCCACGACGCATGACCTGCGGTTAACTCCATTTTCATTGGATATTTGGGCGCACCCGGGCGCGTGTGCGGGCCAGAAGTCCCGTGAACGGTATCTACGGTGTCAGGCCCGCCGGACGGCCGTGGTCAAGTGGCGTGCACTACCCTCCAGCAATGGCGTATGCTTACAGCAGGTAGTCTCGAATCTCCCGCCGTTAGGCTGCACATGCATACCGTATGTGGTACCGTTCACCGTGCTTACGGGTCCTGTACCTCGACATGTTACGTGTGCTCCAGCGTACCCTTCAGGGGACTTGACCACTTCCATCTTCAGGCTTCCCAGTACAATCCACAAGGATTCTTCTTTCCTTCCTCCTCCCGCTATGGGCTGTTTCCAGTTGGGCTATGCATCGCTCTCCATGTCGATTTGTCCCACAAATGGGTCGGCGCAGACCGTGCGTTCGCGCGAGCGAGATACAATACGCTCCAATGACTTTGATTGCATCCCAACGGGGCCACTAACTTCCTTAGCTGTAGCACTCCCTGCGGGGGATTCTTCACTTCTTCTGACTTCATTCCTCGCCGAGGTCTCGGATGTACGCGACTCAGCGCCAGCGCGATCATTCTCAACGAGAGATTCTGTCTCACTCTGTGATTCAACACCTCGGTTAGGTCCAGCGGACGCTGGAGCAACCCGAGCGCGATTTGCACTTTCCTCCCCCTCCTTAGGGTGCGATACGGCTTCCGTATGTGGCGCCAATACCGTAGACGGGGGATGAATCTCATTCAACTCGGTACAGGGTGTAGGTGTAACTCGTGAGAGTCCGGGGTTATCCTTGAGCAAGTCTGTTGTACTCGGCAAGTCAGAGAGACCGCGTTACGGGTGGGGCAAAACCGACGGGCGGTTTGCGATAGCACCCGATTGTTCGGTCTCCTGGTGCGGCGGTGCGCTATTTCCGGTACTCGGCCTTGCGATAACTTCCTGGATAGGGCTTGGGGTGCGATACACTCGATCTCGCGATACCCGCTCGTGCTGATTGTCGATATCTAGCACGACGGTCGTCTCCTGCACGGGGACTACCCGATAGGGGCCACTGGCGATCGGGGAGAGCTTATGACGCTTCTTCTTTTCAGAATTATAGTACTCCTTACTGAGGAACACGTACTCACCAGCCCGCAGTTGCGGTAGCGGCCTGCGAATTCGACTATCGATTGGAGTACTAAGAAAAAATTGGCACATATAGGATTCGGATTGAAAAGCTAATGACAGATAGTTCCGCCTGTGTAACCCAAGTTTGGGGAGAGCCAAAATTGGCGGTGACGTTACGGCGTCGACCAATGCCGTAAAAGCGGAGGCCTCTGAACCTCCAAAGCGGTCCAATTCAACAGGTTTTCCTTTTGTAAGGAGCTTATCCAATGCTGAAGCAATGTCCACAAAGTTCGGAACGAAACGTCGGTATACGTTACACAGTCCTAAGAGGGATCGCAACTCTGTTTGAGTCCTCGGGGGCTTAGCCTCCTTCAAGGATTTGACCTGTACCTCATCGACTGAGAGTTTTCCGGGACGGATTATGTGACCCAGATACTTAACCGACTCGGTGAAGAACTCGCACTTCTTGAGTTTTAGTGTGATTCCTGCATCACGCAATACTCTCATGACATCCCGAACATGGGCTAGATGGTCATCCAGATTGTTGTAAAAAACGACGATATCGTCCAGATACACCAAACATGTGGTCCACTTAAATCGTGCCAACAGGATATCAACCGCACGCTGGAAAGTAGCGGGTGCATTAGTTATCCCAAAGGGAATTCTCCGGAAACGGTATAGGCCTTGATGGCAGACGAATGCTGTCTTGTCCCGGTCTTCCTCGCTGATGGGAACCTGCCAATATCCCCAGTTAGCATCAAGGGTGGTAAATACGTTTGTGCTCCCCAGAGAGTTGATATATTCGTCCATCCGGGGTATCGTATATACATCTTTCACTGTAACCACATTCAGCTTTCGGTAATCGATACAGAATCTCGAAGATCCATCCAGTTTCGGAACTAACACCACAGGTGACGCCCAAGGGCATTGAGCGGCCTCAATAACGCCAGCCCTCAACATCTTCTCGACTTGAGATTTCTCTTCTTCCCGAGCTTTCGGTCCGGCCCGATAGGGATGTTGCGCGATAGGCCTAGTATTCGGAAGCAGGTCGATACAGTGTTCAGTTACCCCAATCGTTCCTAAGGTGCTGTCCCACATGGGGTTGAATTCACGCAACATCTCACGTAACTTCTGCCGATGGGATTCTGGTACATGCTCCAGATCTAGTTCCATCAATTCCTCAACAGAATCCTTCAAATCACTGCCGGGCGGTACAGGGCTAACCTACAAAGGTTTCGGATTGTTTTGACCCGAGTCCTTTTGGGTTTCATCCGTGTCCACGGCTTCACTAACTCGCGATTCAGCGCTCTCCTCCCCCTTCTTAGGGTCTGAAACTCCGAGAACCTTTGCGATAGGGATCTTTGTTGGGACGACCGCAGTCGGGTGTGGCAGCACTGTACCAATCACTTGGTTCTTTACCAGCCACTGAGTGGATTTTCCAAAGTTGGCGACCATAACCTTGAAGGGTTGATCTGGTTGAATAGCTACCACTACATTCACAAGAGCGATTTGACGCTGTTCATATAAAGCCGGCAGCGGTTGTACTGTGTAGAGGCCCCATTGTTTGGTGGTGACATCGACCCATACCTGGGACTCTGGTGGCAGCTGCACGGACTTCGAGACGTGTAGTTTGGTCGACACCATGCCATCGTTGGAGGCTTGCTGCGCGGCTGGTAGCGGCACGTGTTTCCGCGTTGCGGCTCGCAGCGGTTTCCGAACAATCGGCAGGACTGATCCGTCTTCCATTTCCACTTGGCGTTTCCGCGGGCGGATAGCTTCCACGAAGCGATCGCAGAAATCACAACCGAGGATAATCGGGGCAGAAAATGAGTCACAGACGACAAAGTCAAGTTGTACCAAACAAGTTCCTAATCGTACAAGGAGTGTAATGTAACCAGCCGTTCTCAACGGATTATTGTTCGCATCGGCGAGGTTTAGAGCAGGGCCGAAACGGATCGTTCCCCGAAGAGCGGGCGGAATTAACTACTTGTTGATCAAGTTAGGAGCAGCTCCTGTATCTAGGACAGCTAATTGCCTAACCATGAATTGGGTGGAAAGGCCAAGGTCTGCATACACCTTGTAATTTCTCTTGGCCATTACAAGGATTCTATCCGGCGCACGGAGATTTCGGGAACGTACCCACGGGCGACGAAGAACACTACAGTGTTCTGAATCCACGTCTGTGGCAGCCATCTTCCTTGTCAGGATTCTAACAGCCGGGGAGTGAAGCAGAGGCGCCTCGGGCGTCTTCAACTTCGGCTTAGCAGACGCCCCTCCCACAGAGGAGACTCCCAAGTTTAGTTTTTCGGAGCAGGACCCACCTGTTGGGGGCGGTTCCCATCCTGGGCATCGTGCTGATGACCGTTCGCGGGTTCTAATTGTGCCACCATGTTCTGGGCTGCCGCGCGGGCGGCCTGACCAAAATTGATCGGCCACTCAAGTGGACAGCCATCGCGTGCTTCGCGCCTTCATAGGAAGTTCTCGGCACACGAGCTTGATTCTCTGGCGAGAGGGACTCGAACTGCACGATAATTCTCAACCTTTCCTGTGCTGGGAGTGTACACTGCGTCTAGATATACCCAAATTGGTAACAATCGTAGCAGATAACTGAGGTTGATTGGTGTTGCGGACCTCTATCCACACGACCCTGCGGGGGGTTTTCCCTCCATCCTGGGCGACTGAATCTCATCCCACGACCTCCATAAGGAATAGGTGCTGCGGGAACCCGCTGTCCCTGTGCATAAAATGCAGGGTCAGTCTCCGATGACGGAGTTGACGTGGACGGTAGTTCCGAAGTACCCAATGAGTCGGGGTTGCTACCCACGAGGTTGATGTTATCATGACCCAAATTGGAGTCGTTCCCATCATATTGGGCGGATGAATAGTCAGATTCGTCTGCGAACAGCACCTTGCGGGGCTTTGACCTAGAGAGACGCTGCGCTCGAAGCGTTTTCCCTTCGGCTTGGGCATATCGTACGAATTCAAGGTAGGTCATCTTTCTATTATCCTCCCGATATCGGGCTACGAGTGCCCGTATATGGGGATCCAACCCATCTACGAACACGGAGCATCTCTCTCCAGACGGATGAACATTACCGCAGCGGTGGAAAGACTTATTCAGGCGTGTTGAATAAGCGGTTCCCGTTTCTCCCGGACGTTGTTTCGTATCCCTCAGGGCTGACGTAGCCTTTCGGATGGCGTGACCCGTAGCGTATGACCGTAAGAGGTGGTGTACCGCTTCGGGCGAACACGTAACTCCTCCTTCCGAGGCTCTCGACGATCCGCGGACTGAATTGAATTGATCGTCTTCCAGATCTTTGAGGTAGTACAGGAGGGCTACATACGCCTGTCCCTCACTCGTTCCGAGTATATCGACCTCTTGCACGAACCTTGCTAGGAAGTCCAGAACCAGAATGGGGTCATTTTCTGTAAACTCTCTCTTGTTTAGAGTGACGCCGAGTCTTCGGATAAAATCCCTAACCTTTCCAGTTCCTCTTGAGGTCCGAACTTTGGAGGTATTCTGAAGTCGATAATATCGATATGAAAGCAACTTCCGATATAGCGGATTGGATGGCTTCAACTCCTTCAAGCCATGGTGCTTCTTTCCCTCCTTCCGAGTGCGGATGGCCCCTTGAGAGGTAAAGGTAGCTTTAGACCGTGACTTTGACGAACGGGAACGCCGGCGGCGGCTATCATCCGAGGAATCGGAGGATGACGACAATGACGAGCTGTCCGAACTACTTCCGGAGTCGGAGTCAGACACATCCGAATAATTACGGGATTCCTTCATATACTTGCGACGGCTCCTCTTACTAGATCAATGAAGGGAACTTTCAGCATCCGAACGATTCCGCTCGGCGGCTTTTGTCTCCTCATCCATCCTAATAGTGGCTTCGAGGGTATCCAAATGTACATGGATTCGCTCTAGGGCGGTTCGGGTTTCCTCTCGTTCGAGCCGAGAGTCCTCTACATATGCCCTTGGGGAACCAAAGCACTCCATTATGGAACTCATCTCCTGTCTCAGGGTACGAACTTCTCCCGAGAAATCCTTATCTAGGAGTTTATAGACCTGTCGACGGAGCTCCTCGACTGACTCGATGAGGGATACGTGGGCTGCATTAACGATGCTAAGGCGAGGGCCTAGATTACTGTACTCCTGAGAGTCAAGCTTTTCCGGCGGTGCGGTTGAGGGTATCTCCACGACTGGATCTTCCTCCTCTGGTTGCGGTGTGCAGCCTGCGAATCGCAGGCTGCGAAGGAAATTATACAACCTCCTGTCCATCAATTGGCGCGTCCGGGTTCTCGGAGTTTTCACGATTACTTCCCGGTTCGGGGACCGATGTCCTTGAACGCGCACCACCCGAACGACCAGGGGCGTTCTACGTAATCGATCGTCCTTTCGAGGACGGAGCCTGGCGCGGTATACTGCAGGTAACCAACCGGACTCTGCGATAATTATGTGAGAAATCACGAGACTTCCGAACTACCGAAAAGGAGATGGGAGAAATCTAATCACAACCCTCTGAAAGGGGCTATAAATGTCAGTCTCCTGAAAAGGGGATTTCAAGTGTCCAGCTTCCAGTTGACAAAACAACCCAGTTATGATCCTGACCCGTTCTAGGTCGGGAGACCAAAATGTAGAGCAAAACCCTGCGGTAAACGCTATGGGGAATCTCCACTATAATGTCTGAGTCCTACTCCCTATGAGAGGTAGACTCAGCGATGAAGCCCTCTGTCCGTACTCGAGTCGAGTGACAAACCGGATGTAAGACCGGAGACGGTGACTAACAATACCTATAGAGGTAAGATTCGAAGAACGGTGCAGATTCAGAGATGAAGTGTGATTCGAACCTGAACAAAGGGAAGAAAAAGCAGACCGTGTAAACGGGGGAAAGCTCACGGTAGAAACCACCGGAGCGGAGCTACGGACCGTGCCAACTGGCGAGAACAGGTCCGAAACCGGAGCGACGCACTTAGAGGCGCCAAGAGTAAACCCAATACTGGGGCGGAAGCGATACCTGAACCAGGTGAACAATTGTAAACAACGAGACTCAACAGAGTGGCAACAACAAGAATCAACAACGAAAAACGAAACAAAAAACAACAAAAGACAGCCGAAACAACAGTAAAGACAATTAAAGATCCAAAGATGGGAAGACGAGTGGTTTTTCAGTGACCATGAGGGGTAGTAGTGCCGATACCGGTCGTTGTTCCTTCAGAGATGGATTCGGAGACCTACATAGGCAGCAAGCTACTATAGCCCGATCGTGAACAAGATACGACTTGAATGTCGACTCAGTTGTCCATTTACTTTGAGGCTCAAGGGTGGGATCACGCAAGCATATATACTATTAATAGGTCTACGGTGCACAACGCTCGAGGGTTCTACACGTGGACAACTCACTGTCAGGGTGTGGGGTAATTTCCAGCGGATGTGGCACAACTATTTGCAGGCCAACCTACACACGTGGCCAACTATTCCAGTTACTATACACTTCCTACAGAGGATTTTACCTATCAAGGCTCCGTTAAAAACCTCCAAAAATTGCCCAAAATTAAAGAGAGTTTTCATATCTTGGCTACGTCACTGGCCATCGGTACCATCTCATTATGAGCGGCATGATGCATCCGATAGCGGAAAGCCGTTGCTCCACACAGTCGGAGGAAAAGATATCACCCGTCATGGGCCGCATTGGCCCAGCAGTCGGTACACCTTGAATCGATCGCACTAATCGTCCCCAGACATCCGTAATCTTCTCGACCTTGGCGTGAGTAGTGGCTGGAGAGAAATAAAGGGTTTAACGTAGGATAGAGTGCATTGTTGACGAGATCTATTGCTTTCTTTGGATTATGAACATGTGACATTACAGTGAGCTATGCAACAGCTCTCGAACGCAGCCGCTGATGTTCATCGTCGAGCCTGAATACTTTTGCACCAGGAACGTATAAAAACAACCAGTTTACAGTAGCCAGCTCATCCTCAAGCTCCGTTATCAGAGCATTCGCTCTCTGCGGATAATTTACCCATCCAGTGCACCATTGTTGAACACAGTCCCGTCTCCCGACAGTACAGGACATCGCAATAGAAATCGGCGTGAAGACGATCCAAAACAGATAAACAAATCTTTACCACTAGACAGTAGTTGTCGAGTCCCTTGCCTCCTCCCATCTGGGACGAAACCAGTCTGTAGGGGTTCTTATAGCGGAGTAAATCCACTACCTAAGACGAACGGGGATTGCTGAACAACGGCTGACATGGGCAGCAGCAAGTCTAGCGCTAGTCTATGTAGAACGCAAATGCGTCATAGAATCGTACAGGCACGAGTACACGCAGTTCCTAACGCGAGCCTTGATAGTGTCATTGCCAACTGTACCTTGCAGCAACACATTCACGTACCCGGTAACACATCAAACATGATTTCTACACTCCTTCTCTTTTGAAAAACCACTAACCTGTGGATTTGTTGGATTGGTTTGACAAAGCGCCGGTAAGATCAATGGAAATTTTTCCGGTGTAGAGAAGAATTTGAAGAGCTTCACACATCTGACTGTCCGTTTTCGTGACAGGATCTGCAAAGTTGCACTTGCCAGGAATCCAGACCATTCGGTCAATCTTTCCAGTTTCGAAGTCGTAACGGATTACGCTTACGTCGCCGCGAATAGAGCGATCAGTTGCGTTGCGGCAGGTAGAGAGAGTACCGTACAAATCCTTAGAATCAACTACTATCCAAAGAGAAACCTTAATTCCCAAGAGAACAGAAATAGCCTTGGCTAACACCTTGCCTTCGTCAATCGCTTCACCAGCAGCCAATGTCTCGGCGGAACCAATCGACTTAACTGGGCGGCGGGACTTATGAGAACTCCAACTTAAGGTGTGGAAGGTTGTCCCAAGAGATAGATTTCCAAATAAAACTCCTGCAATGTATCCCAATTGTCCGTAATCACTAGCGCGACTGGCGTCACAGAACACTGCTACAGTCACAGATGAGCTCTTCGCATCAGGGGCGCGAAGGTACTTGAGCAGGGAACCGCGCCTCTTCAGTTGTTTCAGTAGATTCAACTGTAGAACAAGATCTTTCACCATCGGGTGTGGCCCTTTTTGCTGCAAATAACTCGCAGCATGCGAGCAAAACGGTGAGGCGGCGATACCGAGCCAGCCAATAGAACTGTTCATAGAGCGAAATGCAGAAGACTCAATGGCGTTCAGAGCCTCGTCGTACTGCTTACGCCTGGGCCTGCTCAGCACATAACCTTCGAGGGCTTGAAGCTTCTCCTCTCCGTCAATCGTGATGGTACCAGTCTCGTCTTGTTGGATTCGCAGTCCATAGAAGTTCAGCTGCCCTGGTCCATACACGATTGTGCCGAGTTCGTACTGCGTGCCAATCTTTTCAATCGTAGAAGACAGCAGTTTGCGTTTGGCGGCAAAGAGGATATCATCGACCACCTTAACAGCGACAATGCAGATGCGACCGTTCTTCGTGAGGTAAAATAACTGTGGTACATACACCAGTTGGCGAAATCCTAGACTGCGAAGTACGTCATCACTCACTTGCTGCCATTTGGCTCCGGCATTCGCTAATCCGTAGGCGGCAGACAGAAGCAACCAGTAGTGCTGACGTCTAGTTCTGCACTCCGTAGGTGGTACCACGTACACATCTCTCTTGGCCTCGGTCTGAAGAAAGGCACTCTTAAAGTCTATCTTGGCCAATGTCCAATGGAAAATACTGGCCATGGAAAGTAAGATGCGTATTCCTACTGGTGGGCAGGTAGCTGAATCGGTTTTAAGGATACCCTTGTCTCGATCCTTGTTACCGTGAACTGCAATGCGTGCCTTAAGAGTACGAGAGCCGTCGTCACAAGTCTTGACCTTGTAAAAGACGTGGCTAGTCACAATGTTGGCAGTAGTGGGTACACTTTGCACTGGCACGACGCGAACAATTTTCCTGAAGGACTGCTCTTCCTTGTGGTACGCGTTCTGGGTGGCAAAGGGTGGGAGGCCTTGGGCTTGGTGTAGCATAAACTCTTGGTTGCCAAATGCCTCGTAGTAGGTTCTGATAATCTCACGTTCCTTACTCTTCAGCTCTTGTCCCGGCGATAATAAAACTTCTGCGGCTTCTAATGACTTCTCGGCTTCGTGGTCCGTTTCCTGATTACCACTCGGTGCTGCGTGATTTCCGGGGTGTGAACCAGATAAATACTTCCACTTCTCATCCTGCAACTTCAGAACTTCTCGGTCTCCGTCAAAGTACTCAATTGAGAACTTGTCTGTTCGTGGATTATGTCGCGTAACATTTCCGCCATAGTACCTTTTGTCGTCTGGCCAGTAAACTTCGATCTGGTCTCCTACGCTAGGGTACTGTGGGCCGATGTTGGCGGGCTCTTCCAAAGAATCATTGTCCTGCGGCTGATTGGAACTGTTGCCTGGATGGGTGCATTCTTCGTCGTTGGAATGATTGACTGCTTCACGAAGTTCGTCTTCTAACGTTCGGTCCATGGCGTCAACGGCCTCTTGCACAGCGGCAGCTAGTCCGTCGGTACGCGGTGCCGGCCTAACGTCCTCAATGGCTGCGGAGACTGTTCTGCCAGACGCTCCGGGTACAGTTACAGTTCGGCTCTGCACGTCAAACGACAGCACTGGCTTGGATGTTGACCATTTGTCGCGTTTCTCATGCTGTTGTTTGGTGTAAAGCTGCACCATATCGCCTACTGAGATGGGGAACTCCTGCGAAGACTTCGAGCGGAGTATTAGCGTTAGTTTGCGTTTGGCGAGAAGCTGTTGGTGCGCGTCTACGATCTGTTGCGGAATCAGAGTGGGAGACTCGCCAGATTCGATGGGCCTCGAGTACCCCTTTGCTAGTTCGTGGGAGGACATGATGTCATTGCCGTAGAGATCGTTGGTGATGCGAATGGCTTGACTAATTAGTAATGGCACATTCCCTTCGTAGTCTCTGGTGGGGTCTTCCTTCAGGCGGAGGAATACATCACGGATGATTCTGTGCTTCGACTCAAGAACATTCTTGTTGTGTCTACGAGGTGGGAGAGGTCTGGGTTCAATTGCGTTTCGAATGAGAAAGTTCTCAAAGATGCTGTTTCTAAACGCAGGGTCATATGCGACAGTCTGAGGCGTCCAAAACGGAGTAGTCCAATGTGCGTCGAAAACATAAATCGCATTCTTCATCGAGGTGTTGTCCACTACCGCGCCGACGGAATACCGTGATGTGGCGTCCATAATGTGCATGACACAAAACTCGTCAAGGTACATGTGGTCGACGCAAACTACTTCATTGAAACTCCTGCTCATGCTACTGAGCGATACTTTGCGCGTAGTCTTCGGCGTGGACGTAGCTATGCATGAGGTGCATTCTTCCAGTACCTTGCAAAGGTAGGTGCCTATCTGATCGTTCCATAAACCATTCCGTTGCAAAAGCAACTTGATATCCGAGTACGTAGAATGGCCACAGATGTGACGGTGGACCTTATCGACAATTTTCTTCAGTTCCTTCCAAGGCCTGTCGGCGAGTCCTTCGTCTAGGTGAGCTGTCGCGCAGAATAGGATTGTCTTGTTCTCCGTCGTGAGTGCTGAGTGGTGATTTGTAAACACTGAGTACGGTTTGTAGGTGTGCATGTCTTCGTCGATGAGGGTGATAGTTCTTGTTTGCCCTCCATGCTGATCGTTTGGCAATCTTAGCAAATTGTGATCCATGTGTAGAATGTCACAATATGTCGTTACGTTGCGCCCTATCACCCACTGGGAAGATCCCTCGATGACAAGGTGACGGATCTTGACAATGTGACCTTCATCTGTGCGTCCCGTTAGTAGAACCGATCCAAGTAGGGGCCTTGGTTCACTTCTGTGATTTCCAGATCCATATTGCCAGTGCGTCTTATCCGCCACGGCCTCTGGCAATGGTTCAAGCGCGCCGTTCCAGTTTGGTAGAACTAGGTCTCTGATCATATGTAGTTCTTTAAAACCGATTCCGCTGTAGGGCGCAGCGTTGTCCAGCAGTGGTCCGTCTGCTCCAAGGATAGAAGGTGCTGGATTGTCCAACTCGCGTAGCTTTGCCATATTGAATGTCAAAACGTTCTTATTTTCCTTGTCAGTGCTACCTGGGTTATCCATCGCCTTGAAGCCAGGCTTCAACGAACCGTCGCGGCGGTGATCGTTAGCCCAGTGTCCGTACTTTCCACATCTATTGCACTTCGTCTTCTGTTTCATATCGTTTATCTGCTCTGGAGTCATACGCTGACGTTGTGTGCCCTTGCGACCTCCAGAGCGGGACGACGATGCAAAAGACGCATTGGTAGACAGCGTTGTCGTAGCAGAGGGAGACGTCTGACCACGGACTTTGTCACACTGTCGAAGGACGGAAGCAATGGATTCGTATGACACTGCCTTGAGAATGTCGTCAGTGGTAGATGTGGAGGTGATTGTGAGATCCTTCGGAGAACAATTAGCGAGCACGGACACTCGCTGGTTGCTGTCCACATCCGAATTGGCCAACAACGTGAAGGCAACTAAGGCTTCTGATAGCTTTGCCTCAGAGCCGTGAGCATTGACTCTTGAAACATGGGCTTGAAAGCGTGATTCAAAATTTTTGAAGCTCTCATTGGCATTCCTCTTCGTGTTGAGTAGTGCCAGAAAATCCTGATAGACATCAGAAACAACTGCAAGTGGGTCTCGCTTGTACAAAGCGTCTACTATTGCCTGCGCTCCTTCTTCGGAACGAATCTTCTCGGCGGGGATTGACTTGCAGATGTCGCGGGCGCGACCAAACAATTGCGACTGCAACATAATGCCTTGCACGTTTTTCCGAATCTTGTTGTCGTTGGAGTCAGTCAAAGTAGCGTGAAAGGCTTGCCACAGCGAGACGGCATTGGCATACTGTTCCTGGCTGCCACGGCCATCTGTCCAAGGGACGTTACGGATGTCCCAAGAGAAGCGAGGGCGCGTCGGCAGGTCGCTTGAAGAACTCTCTGGGCCCATAACAATAGAAATCGGCGTGAAGACGATCGAAAACAGATAAACAAATCTTTACCACTAGACAGTAGTTGTCGAGTCCCTTGCCTCCTCCCATCTGGGACGAAACCAGTCTGTAGGGGTTCTTATAGCGGAGTAAATCCACTACCTAAGACGAACGGGGATTGCTGAACAACGGCTGACGTGGGCAGCAGCAAGTCTAGCGCTAGTCTATGTAGAACGCAAATGCGTCATAGAATCGTACAGGCACGAGTACACGCAGTTCCTAACGCGAGCCTTGATAGTGTCATTGCCAACTGTACCTTGCAGCAACACATTCACGTACCCGGTAACACATCAAACATGATTTCTACAATCGCATCCCACATTTACGAGTACCGTCTCCCCGTGATTTCTAGTTGAAAAAAGAACTCTTTGTTTTCTCAGCCGTCATGATTGAAACAGTCGTAGAGTAGCTACCTGCAAGAACATGTAGAATTAAAATGCCTTTGAACTCCCATGAGGTTGTTTCTGGCCTTTCTCGTGCGGATAAAACTCTGTTGATATTTGAGACAATCTTAGAAAGTAGGTACTCAGGAAGAAACACATTAAAGATTTTCAACCGACTAAGGCTGGTTCCAGTTGAAACAGAAGTCGTTTTGTATGAACTTGCAACTTCATTCGTGACGGACTCTAATATTGCATTCGCTTTGCTGACAAATCGTGTCGCAAGATCGAAATTGGTTTCGTCGATTGAAATAGAGAACGAACGAAATGGAGACGAATACGTCCATTGTTTTAGACTACCTTCAACATGTTTCGATGCTATTTGATCCTGATCAATGGAGATGTCGTCATTGCTGCTTTCAAATGAGTCCCTACTCTGTTTCATTATTTGTTAGATACCGTCACAAAATAGGGATGACCACACATCTTCAACTACTGTTTGCTGCCCTTCTACCACTGTTGACGTTTGTGTGATAGTTCTACCATTTGCCGCTGTAGACGAGAGATCTGGTACGTGCTCAACGCAGATGAAGTCATCTATTTTCGTGTTTGATAGAAGTGGATGACGTAACGCAGAGCTACAATTGCTGTCAGACAATACAACGTCTTCGAGAGGGTTATAGATTTTTTGACTATCAAAACTGTCACAGACAGCAAAGGCAGATTTCGAAACACATTGTTTTTTCCTCGTAATTGTAGTGCGTTTTCGGTGTTTAGATTTTGTTGTGACTGTCTGTGGTTTTCTACAGAAGAATCATGCATTATTTTATCGAGTGTTGACGGATCAATATCATTATGTTGAGCAGCGGACGGTGATTAAATGATATCTTGTATATCTTCAACAGGAGAATGATTATTTTGTTCTTACACTGTAGGAGTAGAGACATCGGTAGTGATTGCATCGCATTAATTCTCTTTGTGCGTCGCTGAAGGAGCAAAAACTTCAACGAGCTTTTCTCCAGTCCGCTCAGATCGGTCGAAAGTCTGATATAGAGTGGAACTCATTCTTTCAAAGCAAATGATTTGCTTTACGAGTCGTCACAAGACTTAGAAAGTTTGCACAAATGTGTGATCGCTTCGTGGGTTATGATTTGGTCCCGTTTGGTGAGGGATTGCGTGAGCTGACCGTGCCGGCTAGGTGAGGCTCACGCACCAGCGGGACCACGTCACCCACGTTGGGTCAGATGGGACCAACTCACGCACATCCCATCCAAAATGTGCGTGAGGAAAATTCCTCACGCACACAGCATGGGGATATATACCCTACTACGCATACAGCGGTGCTTGTGCTCTTATTCTGTAATTTTAGTAGGTGATAAATGTCTGACACTGCACTTCTGCCTCATTTGCTATTTCCCGCTCTTCCCAGTAAAAATTAACAAATACTGCACCATCATTCGTCAGAAATGCTTGACAGTCAAATCTGTTTATTTGGCCTTTTCCCGCTTTCTCCTGTGAGTCACAGAAGCAATCTTCCACCGGCTTGCTGGTTGGCTGAGTAGGAGATGATCTGCCGATTCCACTGGCGATAGCTGCGTTGAGGCTGCTGTGAAGCGAACTCTCGGGGTATGAGTTCGATGCAAGTTCGTTGAATAATAGTTGTAGTAATTGATGGTACCTTTCATTGACTTAATGCTTCAAAGTATCTACCGAAGTAATAATCTTCTCTCTACGTTGCACTCCAGTATAGGTTTTTGATACGACAAATCATTACAATTCGTTCACTTCATGACTCTGTAAACCAACAATTCAACTTCATCGAAGTTTAGCATAAACAATCTCTTTCAATCTCGCGTAAGTGTCAACACTCGACACCTCCTTTGAGAAGTTCACTTCTCAAAGCGCTGATAAAATATCTTCTGCGTACCTTGAAACACTATTTTGCCTAAGAAACATATGTAAAAAGTAAAATCCAGGGAAATCCGCTTAGAGCAAGGGAGAAAGAATCTCTCATCTCCAATGCTTTGTACGCAGAGAAGCGATCATATTGTTCACCAGGTCATCGATCATCTGCGAGTCGGCATCACCCACCGTCGATCGTTTTCTGCCATTAAAATCGGCCCAAAACCTCTCGTACTCGAAGGAGTAGTCCACAATGCTCTTTCCATCAGGGCTGACTTGATCTGGTCGCATCTCAAACAACGTATGCCTTTCATCAGATGTGATGTGGCTCATGATGTGCGCAGGACTCACAGCTACGGGCTCTCGCCCATCTCCAGCGCAAGCGATTCTGATAGCAGCTAGATGTGCATCTTTAGCTCCAATCTGGCTGGTCACCACAATTTGGTACACCCTCGGTGTGGATTGCAGATGGATCCAACGCCCTTTCTGATCTACTGCACACATCGCCACGAGCTCCTTGTCCCACAGCACTGACTTGCCATCGGTATCAGACAGTACGGGATTGCCTCTGAACTTTCGCTCTTCAGCATGAAAGTGAGTCTTCCCGAATTCTGACAGCGCAATATTATACTCGTCTTCATCCATGAAGAATATTGAGCAGACGAGTATTTCGGTTTTGGAGTCAACGTCAATATACCGATGCAGCCGATGCTTATCACATAGGAGCACAACCATGCGACTCTTTCCTTCAGTGGCAGTTCTCACAATCACCTCGTCGCTATATCCCGCCCAACTACGGGCGGCTTGAATGTATAGCTGCTTCGACATTGACGTTGTAAAACGCCCAAGATAAGAAGGTCCATCTTGCCCCGCCAGCCAAGAAGCCCTCAAAGCCATGTGGGTTGGCCACCAGCACGTTTGCCTTAAGAATGCTGCCACATTGTAAATGAACATTCTCTCAAGTTGAGCACGCGTCATCTCCATTGTTATACGCTCCGATCTCAAGTTGACAGACTCTAGCAACAATACGCCTCCAATTTTGGCCCTCAGGAAACGTTTGACGGATTCCTCGTAGGGAATTTTGCGTTCCAGACGATTGATCACTGCAGCCTCAACCATGAAGTAAACCATGGCTCGGTCCTCAGGTTCCCATGCCGGCGCCACTGCAAGATCTTCAAGAACTTCAAACCTCAATTCTTGCAGATTTGTTATGGGCCCTTTCGCGAACATCAGGGCGTACCAAAACTTCAGCATTCTCACTTTCACCGCGAAAGCCCTTGTCGTGTACGCAAACGAATATACGTCCTTCTCGCCAAGACCTGCGCCCTTCAATGTCTGCTTCAGGATTGCATTGGCCCCTTCCCCGACAGTGCACAGTGTTGTCCACGATGCGAGTCCATGTGGGCGACCGATACACGGCATCTTTCTTTTCCTTTTAAGCGTCGAGCTATCTTGGTAATGTTTGAGTACTGCATCGAGCTCGGAAACCAACTTGTCGTAGTGCATTAAGGTGAGGGCCACGCCCGCCATGTCCTGGATGGAGATGAGAAGATCATCACGCAACATTCCACAGACAGCCTCAGCCATTAGCCACAACCTTCTCACACCGGACATGTCTCTATACGGTTCATCATGTGCATATTCAATCTCAATGTTATCAATTTCGACCGGCTTCTTACCGGATCTTAAATCTGCAAATGTATTGAGAATGCAGTCAAGCTGTGCATCATCCAAGGGCGGGTAACCGTAACCTTTTCGAAGCCTTGGCACACAATGCCATACCGCGGAGCCCGGCAGCAGGTACGGGACAACGCCGGCATATCCGTTGCGCTGTCCGTCGGGAGTGGGGTACTTCATTCCATCATGCCAGAGTTCACCCAGATTGAAGGATTGGTCGCTTTTGAAGAAGAAAGGACGTGAAGCTTCAACAGCCTCGGCTTGAGAGAGTTTTACAGACCTCCTCTTTCCCTCCCATATGATTTCAGCGCTTGCATCCTTGTCGTGGACGTAGGAAAGGATGATGCGCCTTCCGGACAGAGCATGAACAGACTGAGCGGACCACACTTCCTTGGGACCGTCTCTTGGTGCGGTCAAGTTGAGGTCATGGACGGGAAAGAAGTCAATGGGTTGAAGAGTCGAATTCCATTTGTACTGGGTGATGTCGGAACGGAAGAGTTTTGACTTTGTGCTTGTTCCTTTGGACCAGCATCTTGTGAGTGGCACTCGCGGTTGAGGTTCCAAAGCATCGCACCAGTCCTCAGAACCGATTTGAAGAATTTGATTTCTCGTTGATGTGGAGAGAGGCTGTGTCGGATTCGCAGGTCTGGAGGGCCATGCATCGACGGAGAGTAGGGCCGAGATAACGAGAGGTGGAATGACGGTGTCTGCGGACGGGATGGAGGGTATTTCATGCTGGAGAAGCTTCAGTGCTTCGACGACTTGGGTGTGGATCGGGGGAAGGTTGCTGTCGTTGGAAGCGGAAACAAAAGGCGTCAATGGTTGTGGCGTTTGCGAACGGCGCATTTTTGGAGGGTGGGGGAAACGTTGATGCAAGAAAGCATCGTGATGGACTGAGCTGGCTAATGTCATCGTTGTTATATAGTGGCACGTTGCGAGTCCCAACATGCTACGTGTAATGGAGGCAGGACGTAATTGGTTGAAGACGCAAGAAATGCAGTGATGGCAATCGATGTAAGCCACAGCAATTGGAAAAGTAACAGAAATGAAGGCAAGAGTAGCTTTCAATGAGGTGGCGCACATGAGGCATGGTAGTGAGAACGCAGAGCATTGAACTCGGTTACTTGGCCCGCAAAGAGCTCTGTGCTACAAAAACAAAAGTAACACATGTTTAGTACGTTTTGTGACACGGAAGAGAGTCTACAAGCCAGGCGTGACGTTTGATCAGCGTCCGTGGCTTGAAGCTCACGTGGTGAGCCTGCTGCAAGATGTGTACTAAAGGAGCGTCGGCCGGGCTTGCCCTCCAGCGGAGAAGGCCAGACTTGACTCAAGCATGTTTGATTTGATGAAAAAGCAGAGTGAAAACGTGGAACGACTGCCTCACTCGATATCGCAACGGTTTTGGACAACGTGGACGAAGGAGACGGTGGCAAGTTGGCGTCCGATTCAGCCAGTGCCAGCACCATTCGCAATGTGTATGCGATTGGCAAGGGTGAAGCGATGTATGCACGGATTTAAAAGTTTTTTAAATCCGAAGAAGGCGCAGTTACGCGGTGGCATACGTTGCACACGTATGTTCGTGTAGTACACGACGTGTACACGACAAAACGGCGCTGACTTGCTGGATCTGGTGGGGGCTAACTGGCGAGACTTGGGCGTTGGGCGATTGGTGTATTCACACAAAGGCAACTGCCTTGTCGCGGGCAACAATAGCGTGCACCGAAAGAGCGATGAAAAGTTGTCGCGCATTGTGCTTTCGGCGCGAACAGGCTCCGAAGTCAGGCGAAAACGTTGGCAGGCGCGCGATCATGTTCCGCCGGTAGCAGACTCAACGTTAGGCTGATGACGATGGGACAGTTTCGTGCAGAACAAGGAGGCTTGTTTTCGGCAACAACGTGCGCGCTGGCGGCAAGTGCTCTACCAATGAGCGGGCGGGCTTGGCACGCGATTGGCGGTGGCGAACGAGCTGCGTGTTCACAACCGCCGCGCGGCCGCTGAGCAACAGCGCCGTCATGGATGGGACAGGCGCGGCGCGCGCGAAAACGGACAGCGTGACGCAGCGCAGCGCGCACGCGCGCGCCACGCCGCCACGCGTCGCACGTGCGCAACGCGCAGCTCGCCGCGAGCGGCTCCTCCAGCACGTTCGCCACCACACGCAACGCTCGAATTATCTCAGCGCACAAGGGGTCGATCACCCGCTTGCTGGACTTGGACTCGGCGTTTGTTGAGACGTATTCCGCATGTGGGGATGACACACACGCAAGCCAACAAGAGCAACTATGCTTTGTGGAAACGCAATGTAGCCGCGCATCCTCTCGTAATGGCGTTCACGTTCGTTGTGAGATTGCTTTCGGTAGTTTAGAATGCGTGAGGGAAATCTATCCAACGTATCAGATGATGCTGAGAATGTATCTTGAAGATATGGAACCGCAACGTTTCAAGACTGAACACTATGAGTCACATACAGATGCAGCAATCTCGCTTGTAAGCAGAACAAATGCAGTGCGACGCAATCATGATGAGGCACAACGAACAGGTGACCCAGGTTGGTCAAATGATGGGCAGTACTCCTTGGTACTACAAGAATGGCGTACCTCACAATGGCGGGATTCAATTTTGAAACGTCTCGGTGTAGTTAGGTTGTTCGGTCTGCTTTTCGAGCTACCCTTGTACATTGACCACCATCATCTTTTAAGGCTTAAGCTCTCCCCTAATCGTTTCTGGATTTGCTGCTGCCTTTGCCGTTCTCCTCCCATTGCCCTTGGTAATGGCGCTCAGTAATACTGCAGGATGAGCCATTGGCTGCAGATGTTGCGCCATATCTAGATGATTACTTCCCTTCGGTAGTACAGAGTTCGTCTCCCAAACGAAGAGTGCCTTTTTAGAGCCGGTTCGGCAGCTCCTCGGTTCACATGAACCACAGGTCACCCATTAGAGTTGACGATTAAATCTAATACGCCCTCATTGTGATTCTGTTCACGATCTTCGTCAGCGACGGGCTCATACACATACCTCTCAACGCCTCTTACAGTCCTCTTCCTCAACTTCAATCGTACACGGCTGTTTTTCACTGATGTCGTTGCTGGAGTTATAGCTCTTGACCAACTTTCAGAGAGTCCTTCCACTGTGTTCGGTTTCTGGATCTCATGCGCACAGCAAAAGAAACATAATCTCACTACAAGTTCGAACAGAATTATAACACTCAGCTCTATCCCGCCAATGATGATTACGTGACGATCCAATATCGTGCGTTCATGTACAGACTCGCCAGCCATAGTCACCGATTCGTTTTCTGTTTTGGTATACAAATATATCCCAAGTGCATGGTAAAGTCGAGAAACTCCACTGAGAGAAGAATCCAGTTCCTCTATCACTGGATCTTCTTGTTTCATCAAGAATTCGGCGTCAAGCATTATTTGCTCCTTAAACTCTATAGCTGCTACGAACTGTAGCATAACGGTGAAAGATTCTGGTACAATATTCACTAGTGCTTCGGCGGGGGTGACAATACTGCTGTTTTGTTCTCGAAACACATCAACATGCGCTGAGGTCGTGTAGAAGAAGATACGTTTTCCAAGTTTTTTGTGGCAAGATATAGTTAGCGTCTTTCCCGATTGAAACCAAGTTGTCAGCACGGGAATAAAGCAATCTATACCCTCTCCATCCGATACGATCGCATCGATCTTCAAATGATTCACTACAGAAAAGGAATCAACGATCTCTGGCGAAAGATGCAACGTGATATTTGGGTCTCGGGAATATGGATCGGTCTCCCTAATGTTTTCAGCTTCTATGACTCGGAAAAGGGTTTCCTCAGTTCCGTCGATGCAGAAAACTTCATACAAGAGATTTGACGTAATGGTATGAGTGGAAGTTTCAAACTCAGTTTCATCTCCTGGACTGTATCCGGAATCGTAGTCAGGCTCGTTTCCGAAATCATCAAGAGAAAAGTCCTCTTCAAACTGCGGAAAAGTGCGAAAGTCTATTGATATCTCTCCCGGTACATATGTGACGTTCGCCAACCTTGCAACGAGCCATCCTTCTTCATCTATGAATGAACAAGTATTGAGAACGTTGGAGAAATCGGAGGTCTCATTTTGAAGCAACACCTGTTCATTGAAGGGCAGCTCGACTTTTGAAGTGATTACAAAAGCATTTGGAAGACTTCTTGTGACCATGACAGGTTGCTCCCTGTATTCAAGTCTTGTTTCAAGGTAAACAGGAATGGCAATGCATGTCATTCGGAAGAGAAACAACAATAAATGCGACCATTCACGGCTCAAAAGACCCTCGTTCCAAAGAGGATACGGAAGTGACGAAACTCGTATATGGATGTCCTTGTTAGCGCGCCGATCCACAAGAAATGAAGCAGCTCTCGATGTAGAATCGATCAGAATAGGAATGAAGACAAGCTCGAATACGAAAAACAATATCGCTGCAGTGATACCGTTTCCAAATGGGAGCTCGATCATGGCGAACAGCTCGAAAGCGTGAAGATTCGGTGTCTCTTCGGAGCGATGCAAAGCAACTCTGGCGAAACGCAGAGCACCGTTTGTCTTCTTTTGCCTGTGTACCATAAATAGCATGTTGTGTAATTCTGACAGCCAAACGGTAAGGCATACTCTAATTTTTATTGCAAAAAACTTTTTCCCTGAAGCCTGCTTCTCAAAGCATTGATTCTGACGGCCCAATGGTGTATTAATGTCCCTTCTCGGGGAGACGCGGGAAATCCAGCATCATGCTGTATGCGCTATGTACTGTTTTTTTCTTCGATGATACTCGAATCAAGACGACTTTAGCGTACTACGCTTTACATTTGCTTTTTGCATCGGAGTACGCTGGAGCAGTTTCGAAAACTTGAGAGAAATTACGGCGCTAAAGCGGACCGAAAATCGGTGTTGCGGGACAATCGTGAAGTTCCAGATGTGGATAGCGCTATCGACATCTTCAACATCGCGCGCCTTGATCGTGTCACTGACACAAACGTAAATTATTTATTGCTGTGACCGTGCAAGTGGTTTGTAAATGATGCTGGATTTTTTCCGCGTCAGTGCGAGCGTGTTGGCAGGTAACAATGATTCTCCGTCGACATTTCTACGCATTCCCGCACAGTATCAAGGTGTTGAAAGGTATCTTTGCCAATACTCCTTTTGATCTCCGCACTGCTTGAGTTCTAGCTTATGGTGCGATGACACACAACGATCCCTGGGTAAGATGATAGATGTACCGCTTGAAACTGGTGTTATCGCTGCGTTTCTATTTCTAGTTTTCGAACTTATCGTGTTCCCTTTGCTTGTATACTCCACATCTGTCATTGCATCTGTTCAGCTTTATCATCGCGCAAAAGAAGGCGATGAAGTAAGTGTTGATACTTTGAACTTTCCTTACTGGAATGAGGGTCTACTGCACCGGCAACGCACACATGTAATTCTGCTTTTGTTTCGAATGGTCGCAGTTGCTATCCCGGTTTATTTGGACACAACACTCGAGGCTCGTCGCGGAATTGTACATAACACTTACCGGCATGCATTTGCAGTGGCACCAAAGCAGGATTGGCTTTCGTTCGAAAACAAGCTCAATGTACGCATCGCAGACTTGAACGAGCAGAGCAAGATCGTGTACGATCGATGTACAAAGGTAGATGCAGGGGGATGGCGCAAAGCGTCTCTTGCCAACGTTACGTTCCACGAAAGCGGTCGGCCAACAGTACACTGCATCGCGGGCACTGAAGAACGAGTGTTCCGAAGCGTTGGCAACGAAGATGCACTGCGGAACTATTCAAAGTACGAAAAGGGCCTTGTGTTGAAGCTTTCGTGGCTTGAAGGACCGCTTGAAGCATTTCCGAACAGTTCCATTTCTCGGTTTGATTCCCTTGGAGCTTCTCACAATATGCACCACTATCTAATAACAAACTGGACGGTTGTAGGCGAAAAGGGGCTGCATTGTTTCCCAAAGACCAACATCATGTGGATGTTTCCTAGAGGTGATATCTCCCCTTTCTTCTTTTGTCACGACGCAAGAGGAACGGATGTGGATTACTACTATGCCTACGACGAGTTTTTGACGCCAGATGTATTATCTAGCAAAGCAGTCAAAGGACTTCTGACGAGCAAAACGGGAATACTGAGAACGTCTATGCGCTATGTCGAAACGTTGCAGTTCGAGAATGATATAATTATCAGTGCTGCACACATTTCGAACTCAGAACCGGAGCCTGAATTGCATATCAGTGGTCCGCTTTGTGCACAATGTTCTGATAACCATCCGCTTCTCGTCTTTCGCACACAGTTTTATTCTATTTTAGGAACTCTTTTGTATACAAGAATGGACAATGCAACTCTACAAGTACCTGCTGATGAATTCAGTCGAACTGTTATTAGCATTCACGCATTGATTCTTGGCGCGCTTGAGGTCTTTGTCGTATTGTTGTTTGCAGCTTTTATATGGCTGTACTTATGGTGGACGCGTAGAGATGTTCAGAAGCCGAACACGCTTAATGGCCTTTCGGAGGTGTGGGCTGTTTCGAACGATTGCTCACACTCTGCCGCAACATCCCTGCAAACGCGCATCACGTTGAGGATGAGAAAGTGCGCACAGAACGAACAACAAAACAAGTTGGTGCCTTTAGGAATGACAGCCGGCTTTGCTGGAGAGGAGAACTGACAAAATCAGCATTTTGAGAAGCAAGCTTCTCAAAAAAATTCGCAAAGCTCTTATAGAATCTTAATTTTTTTTGCAAACGTGGAGGCATTACTTCGAGGTCGAGTGTTTAATTTGAATAAAACAATCCAATGAATAAGTAAACTTAAAACCAATAAGAAACCGTATTAAGACATTTAAAAAACTACAGAGAAATGTAATTTGTTATAAATTTTTGAAATACTGTTCAAGTCAATTACGCAAAAGCAAACGTGTATTTTCTGGAAACGATGGTTTCACAACAGATAAGTATTAAAAAATTAAAACTTTTCTGTGGCTTCTTCAACTCATAACGATTTCGTCTCTGCCCTAAAAGCGCTTTAATACATTCATTTGATAGAATTCTGCACGCCATGAGCACAAATATTTGGTTCAAAGTTTTTTCGACCTCGAGAAACAGAAGGTCTCACTGTAGAAAGATTGGGGTTTTAAAATTTTTTGTTTGGTTGAGACCTTCATTTTAAATGAAATTAAAGTTATACTGATACTGATCGATGTACTTTGTTATATAAGAGCTCAGAGAAGCGAGCTTCTCTAAGGAAAAACCGCAAAGCTCCTTTGTGGAGTTTGGTTAGATTCTATAAAATCTAGAAATAATCTTTAATATTATTCCAAGCAGAACATCCATATTTTGGATATGCATGATAAGGTGGACTGCATAGACTTCTTCCACGTGGATAAAATAATTTTTCTGTAAAACTTTAAAACAAAAGTATTGATACAAAACTTCAATTTTTAACACACATATGGCACTAATACTATAGTTTCTAATTTGTAAAGCTTTTGGAAATTGAAAAATATGAATTGCAAATTCAAAAGCGCTCTATACGAAGCATTTGAGCATAGGTGCTTAACTGGAACAGAAATGGTAGTTTTTGATAAATGCAAGGCTTTCTATACCGAGGAAGGATTTGAAACATTCAGTATGATAGAGGACAGTAAAAGTTCGTTCAACTTTTTCTACATAACTTACTTTTAAACAATGCCATTGAAATCAGATTTGGTATGCATAATTTTAATTGATGTAAGTGTAAAATTGTTTATAAATTTAATCCTTTTGATTCACTAACAGTATGAAATGACTAACAAAATAGTAATGACGTTACATTTCTTTGTGCATCCGCACGGCCCAAAACACAAAACGGTTGAGCGCTCAAAGTTTAATTTGCTTTTTCCGATTTTCTTGTTGAATCTAAAACATATAGCACTTTATTTAGCCAATGTTCGGAAACGAAGTCAACAACGAGATCATGCAAACTCTTTGTTGCTAATGCTGCCAAAACTTTGGACATATCTAATGAAGTTTTGTATAGACTGTTAATACGACATATGCACAATTTATGCACTGTGTTAGGGGCATATCCCAATTCACTTCCTACAAGGATTTTTGTTTTGCTCAATTTTAATTTGTTGGATGGGTTTTGATCCAGTGTGGGGTGTCTCTCCAAAAAGTGAATAAAATGCGCCGTGTGAAACTGCGCATATTTATAACTTTTTATTTTCCTGTTTACTACTTTTTTCCAAGAAAAATACTTAATTCCGTATATAAGCGGTAGAATTCAGACATGTACCAAATGGAAGGTTAGAACTTCAAAAAAAGAGTTTTTGATGGCGTTCCATCAGGCCAAAACAATTTCTTTGTTTTATATATTAGTCTTCAACAAATTAGCATATTAAGAAGCTTTTGTGCCGTTAGTGTACAAAATGGAGCTCTTTCTTATAATTTTCTGTAGCATGATGCAATTCTTTAATATATAATATAATTTTAGTTAAATATTGTGCGTGTCCTAAAACGGACTCAGTTGGTTATAACAGCTACTTCGGGACTGTTTCAGACCTGATAGTCTGGCAGTGACACGTGAAAATTATTGAAAGATAGATAGATTGTTTGTGAAAACTACTCAGTACGAAGCGGCTCATTTGATGAAGAATCAATACTTTGACCTCTTACCTTTGAATTAGATATTTTTAACTTAAACATAAAGAACAAAAGTTTTCGTACTCAACATAATATATTACAGGACAGAACTTTTACACAAATTTGAATTAAAATGTTGTGCTGTAAAACATAGATCTGGAGAAAAGTAATACACAAAAAATTACAAAGCAGAACAGTGTTTTTGTTTTTGCTGTTTTTAAACTATATGTACTGATACCTAGTGTCTATTTGACCATGGCCTCATATGAGGTCCAAATCAATCAGAATTAAGTTGAAATTTGATTATTTTGAACAAAATTTTCAGCTGTTTTGAAGACCTTGACTTGGAAACCACCTATCGCACTTACAAAAAATTCTTATCTTAAGCAGATTTTCATCATCTTAAAGAAGACATGGATCATCGTAGATCCATGCAGAATCTAGAGTCCCAAAGAAAAGCGACTATGTGTAGCAAGAGCTTGGAAAACAGGCTTTTTTGGTACGAAAACCAGCGATTCTTACCAAAATCAATGCGTAAAAATATGTGTATGAATGGTCAAAATCGGGCAAAAAATAATCGTTTTCGCACAATGAAATCGGTCGAGTAGATATTGGGAGATAATGTTGTAAGAACCATCTACATTTGCCTTGTACAAAACTTCTCTTTTTGGATATCACCTAAGATACATGTCCCAAATGTGTGCATGAAAGGACATTTTTTTCTTCAGGCAGATGCAGGAAACAGCAGTTTGCGCAAAATATTGCATTATTTAGGCATGAGTATGTAGTGTAAAGGCATTTATAGGTGGTGTGTCCTGAGACTCCCTAGGACACACACACCCCCCCCCCCCCGATTTTTTCCTGAGCTCGGCGGGGATGTAAGGAAAGTGCGGCGTGAAAGCTGCACTTTCCTCTCCCCGCCTCTGACAACCCTGAAGGCGCGCGCCGGCGCGAAAGGTGGCGCGCCAAACAGCACGGAGTTCTTCGCAGTGTCGTCGCACCGCTGAGGCGCGACGGCCGCGCCAATTGCAAGTCCCGTGGCCGCAAGAAGAAGTGCCGCCGCCGCCGCGCGGCCGCAAGAAGAAGCGTCGCCGCCGCCGCGCCGCTGCACAAGAAGAAGCGTCGCCGCCGCCGCGCCGCCGAGAAAGGAAGCGTCGCGGCCACCGCGCCGCCGCAAGAACAAGCGTCGCCGCCGCCGCGCCGCTGCAAGAAGAAGCGCCACCGCCGCCGCGCCGCCGCAAGAAGAAGCTTCGCCGCCGCCGTGCCGCTGCAAGAAGAAGCGCGGCCGCCGCCCCACCGCTGCATGAAGAGACACTGCCTCGAACCGCCGCTACCGTAAGAATAGTGCGCTGCTGTGATCGCCGCTTAGTCGCACTACTGGATGTTGGCTACTGCTGGTACTGGTCGTTGTCGCTGTCGCTCACTGCTAAGCTAGGATTCTTGCTACCGTCGCTGTGGGACTGTGCTGGTGTGAAAGTGGAGCCGCGGCTACTGGATGACGGGGGCGGGGTGTAACTACTGCTATGATGATGAGGCCGAGGCTACTGATATGGTGGAAATGAAGTGGGCAATGCGGTACGCTATGCTGCAATTGATTTACGGAGCATCTAAAGCGGAACGTAAGCAGAAGAAATAAGAGCAGGAAGCGAGGGTGTGAATTAGGCGGAAAGGATGGCTTGAACTGCCTGGTGAATAAGACGAAGCGCCAGAGCTCGAGAAGGGGACCTAAGCGTCATCAAGGATAGCTCCAAGCGCACACTGATGCCACGAACAAAGTGGTCCGGTAGTTCGCCAAGGTTTGCTTTCAACTCTGCCAGACTGCTTCCCCGCTTAAACAGAAAGTCATGTAAAGCGTCTTCGAACGCTAGCAACTTGGCCTCGACACGCTCTTCAGCCGACTCCTCATCCTCGTTTGCCAGTGCCGCAAGTTCTTCTTCTTTGATAATATCAACCGTAACCTCTCTGGCTTCAGATTCTATGATACAAGTCGACCTCGCCTTCGGAACGTCCGAATCATTCGTATCGTCATCTGTCACGGTTGCTAAAATATCTTTGGCCGACATTATAAGACTGAATGTGAGAAAGACCGAATACCAGTTGTGTACCAGTAGGGCAACAAAGAGAAGGGATGATACTGGTACCGTCCTAAGTATATAAGGAAATGAGAACGAGTCAAGGTGCCACGAAGACAATAGCCAACCACAAATCAACATAATGCAACATTAGGACCGAACATCATGGCATAATATGGAACACGAATATGACCTGGGAATTAACCCAAGACCTAAGTAGCCAGATAGGACCCGACCAACCACCGACCTACATAACGAAGAGCCGTACGCTGACATCATTACCTACTATGGATGGTGAGCAGCACTAGGGTATTTACGACTAGACGGTGAGCAAGTTACAACTTAGGGTATACGAACCAAAAGAATTGTAGATATAAACCCCCGAGTTCGGGGGTTCGTCGCCAACTCAACGGGCGCGGACCACTTCTCCCCTCACGACGACCCCGCAACCCTCTCTCATCCCTCTCCCTCTCCGTCGTCGACCCTCTCCTTTGACATCCCCACTTCCCTTTAGCACGGTCTGTGCTTCCCTGCCATCAACCTACTCCCTCCCTTTTTCTTTCTCGCTACGGGCGGCTCGGTCTCCCGCCGCCCTCCTCCTTGAAGTTGTAGTGTGTGGCCCTCCGTTGGGCTCGTCTGCACACCGCGACGGGTCTCATCGTACCGACGCCCTTGTTCCCCCTACGAACGTGGGACGTGCGGTGCATCTGCTAGCTACTTGGCCTGCGTCTCTGTCGTCGGTTGCTGATTTCGACGTGAACATTGAGACAGGCCTTGTTGCTCTAATTCTGTTGTTCGGCTGTTGCGTTTATCGCTGAGCTACCGTATTATCTTTCGCCGTTTAGGCTGGTACTCTCGGGCATTTGTTGTGTTGCTCTCCTTGGGTTTGTCACCACCCGCGCCGTTCCGTTTGCTTACGAAAAATGGCGTCCACATGTACTATGTGCTACTTCCTTAACATAGGACATATACCATGTTCAGTACGCTTTTAAAATAAATAGTAGCATCACGTTTTACAAGTCTGCAACGTGAAAAAACAAAATGCATAGCGTTTCTGAAGCTTACAGATAAGGGCCAAGCCGTGACTGTGATAACAAGTTCAAGATGTTAACATATTTAGAAACACACAAAGCGTATTATCGCATAAACTTTATCATTTAGAAGACAACATTCTCAGTTCTGGCATAACGTTGGTGTTTTGCTGGTGTCTTATGAAGGTATGCAAAGAATGTTTAAACTTACTCACCACGAAAGATTTTTACGGCAGTGTAAGTGAGCCAAAATGGCTCAATTCGGGAGAAATATCGATTCGTATTACGCCATAAACTATTTTGTTTCAACAGAATTCAGATATCTCTTCTTCGATTTCTAGATTACATCTTCTATGCTTCAACTTCATGCAGGAATAATTCACTCTACTTTCTCCATCTATGTTTTTATGGCAATATGAGTTTTGTTCATCGTCAGCTCATCTACAACAGAAATTGTAAAAATATGAAGCTCCCAATGATTCCAAACTCTGACAACCCTTTCAATATAAGAGATTCTTGTGAAAGTATGGTACACGCCAGTATGAGGCGCGTGCTAAGCAAACGTTGCGGAGAGCTACGCTGTCGTCTTCTCGGTCCTCGGATGGGCAAACAGAAGAGGGAAGAAGTCGGTTCCCCCGTCTGGTCCCCTCTGCCTCCTCCGGGTGGGGCCAGACGTCGTCTCGTTTATTGTAGTCCCCGTTCTCCCGCTCTCGGAGCCCCTCGTGAGCTCCCGAGCAGCGGGAGATCGGTCAATCTCACGCGAACTGCGAGCAGCCCGCGCGTGTACAATTGCACACATAGCCACACACCCCCCGCTCGCACCGTACCCGTTTCTCTCCATGAAGAAGGAGCCATTCACTCCAAGGGTGGCGGTGCGGGATCACGAAAAGGACGAAATCCGAAGTGGTATAGCAATCGAACAACCAGGAAGAGAGCGGTAATGCGAGCGAGGTAGGACATCCATCGCAGTCCCTAGGATAGCGCGAACAAAAACGAATTATCTTAACAATAAAGAAACGTTATCGATCCATGTCACAAAGTTTTCCTGCCAAAAAAAGAACACAGAGCGCCAAAGACACCACTATATCCAGTACATAACCACCCATTACGACATAACTCAAACCAGTAGGTTCCAGCCAGGATGAAAATGTCAACGGCACCGAACGAACCATATCATCACGGCGCGTTGCTGGCTTAAATATTTCGCCCTGCGCCGGCGGATCCCAATTACATAAGAACCGCTTCCAGTTGGTGCTGGATCCAAGTCTTTTGTAGGCCAACCCCACCAGCCGAAACGCAAGATCACGGACGATCTCTATATCGTCCACAACAACCAAGCAGTGGAGAGCAGGGCGCGGCTCAGCCGTGTCCTAGAACTCCCACGCACAACCTCTACGCGTGTCTTGGTTCGAAGTGGGCCTTTTCAGGCAGCTTCACGTCGCGATGAGAGATGTTACCAGCGCCGACGGGGGACACAAGTCTGGGCTACAAGGAGTGGTGCCTAGCGCGAGACATTCGACGTGGCGTTGTAGCTCAGCACCCCGCGGTGCGCACGTACAGGTTGACATGCGTCGGGAAGCAGTGGTCAGGGACCCGCGGCGCATGGATAAATCAGTCTTGAAACGGTGCATTAGTCGTAACCGTGCTTCAACGCAACTTCCAGATTTTAGATCTCTCTGGATCCTGTCTTCGACAACAAACGAAAACAAAAGAAAACGGCTTTTATGGCAAACAATCCATACTGTACCAACTCAGAAGGCAAAAACAGCCGGTAGTTCTGAGGCAGATGCTGCCAATCGACAGCATTCCGAAAAGACTATTACTCAAAGCCGTTATCCCCAGCGTGTGCGCAAAACACCGTACTTCTTTGTTCGCCAGCCCACCGCAAGCACCCAGCCTGAGGACGGAAAGCTGCATGAGCACGACGTGACTGCTCCAGAATCTGCACCTCTAGGAGATGGTACTCCCGGAAGCGGCTCTGAGCAGGAATGGGACTTCACTAGTGTAGTTTCCATCACTCGAAACGCAGAAGCAGCGGATGAACTGTATCACGTAGAACACCTTTCAGGGGAAATTCGGTCGCTACCACCGGCTGATTGTTTCGCACTTGTAGGGGAAACATTATTCGAATGGTGCAGAAAACGGCCGGGAGTGAAAGCAGATCACGCTGTAGCGTTGCGCTACGGTCTGTATGAATATGATGCCGGGACCATATGGTCCATAGACGAAGTTATGTTCGTGGCCAATACTTGTTTTTCACCAGAGCAATACGGCGACAGGATCTTAGAGGGTCCAGCGTACTACGCAAGGAATCACGACGGGCCACATTGGGGCTGGAGTTGTGTGACCTTAAACAGCATTGAAGGCCCAGGGCTCTGTGCAGCACTAGTGGCACAGGCAATATGGGAGGGCCCAGTGATGTGTGAAGTTCAAAGAGTTGGTAATCGTGTCTCGCTCATTCCCCGGCAAAGCGTCTCTGCAATTGATGCTTTAGACCGTCACTGTGTGGCTCACCCACAAGTGCCAGTAAGAGTCTCGTGTCCGGGTTGGCGCCCCCATTTAAAAGGAACCAAAAAGTACCAGATCACTGATCCTCACATGATGGTGTCCAGTACGGATGACTTCTGTATGCATTCCTCACTAATCAATGCCGCAGAACGAGTAGCGGGCGCACGGTTCACAAAGTGCACCTTACTATCATCAGAACTTCCTGCATTATTAAGCTTCACAGATATGGCACGATGGTTGCAAGACAAGGCAGGCAACATGAAGTTAAATCGTGTGAAGGTACCAAAGTCAGAACCAAGCCGACTTCGATGGTTGGCAACGCGGTGTGCCGGAGTATACTTGGTACGCTTGAGAAAGAGAAATGTGGAGCACGTATTATGCGTTGATGCAAACACCTGTGAAGTTCTAGATGCCGTGGAGCCATGCCTACTTGAGCTTTCTTACTTGTCCCTGTGTGCATGTTTAGGTGGTATGGGTGAGGGTGTAAATGTAATGGAGCTGCGCAAACTCGTCTTCTTCCGTCGCTCAAAGGGAACATTCTTGCATAAGGCGAGTGTAACCGAGAGTACTTAAACAGTTTATCTCTCAACTCTTGAGCCTACGAAAGCATTTCTCGGCCTAGTTTGTGTTCGAAACTCTCTTCGCATATTGAAGTAACGACGCAGGTATCACCCCTGTCCTCATCACCTCATTGACCATCCGGAACATCACAACGTTGCGTTTTGTCAATGCATACGCAAGATTATGGAAGCCTTTAACCCACTGGAGAATAGATATCTCTCCTGTCTCGAACGAATCCCAAAGTCTCGCCACCGTTGGTCGAAGGCGATAATCCTTCCCTTCGTGGAGGGTCGTGATCGTGGAATATAATCCGTCAGAGTCTACAGTTAGGACAAACGGGAGGACCATCTTCACTCCATAAACCCGCACTATAGCACCCGACATCATAGCCCCACGGTCCGCCGAGAGGGCAGCAGCCAGGATCTCTGCTTCAATCGAGCTGAAAGAGACTCTGGCTTGCTTGGAACTCGTCCAGTCAAGCATGTGGAACACTGGATCTCCATTCCCCGCAGGCATGAAAAGTCCCGAGAGATAGCCGGTCTGCCCATACGAGCCCTTTCCCTGACTGGTATCCGAGAAAGCAAGGTATCGCGGAGCGATTGCGAGAGAAGGAGGACGCTTGTACAGAAGCTCGGGCTTCAGAGACTGCATTTCACCAAGGACTTGGTTCGCTAAGATCAAGTCCGACACTAGTAACTTCGAATTGCGTTGTCGCAAGTAACTGGCAGCAAATGAGGCTTGTGGAAGGACGCCATGGCGTAGGAAGTTAAGCGATCCAGTAAGACCGAGAAACTCAGTCCGCTCATCAGAGGTGCATGGGGAGTGAGAGCTTTTGCGGCGTTGCCTTGTGATCGAAAACTTCCGAATACTGCCCATGAACTCTTCCATATTCACTGAGACGGACCCATCATCTTCCTGACAGATACATAGCCGGTTGAAGATGAGCCTGGGTGAAGTATCGAACTTTTCAACAGTGAATCTTGCACTGATCTCGTGGTGGAATCGTTCGAAGTCCTGCGGAAGCCCCGTGATAAGCATATCGTCAACGACTTTTGCCAATGCGAGCTTAATAGACCCGTCCTTGTTTCGAAGTACAAAGAGTTGCGGGAGTCCTGGGAGGGGCTCGATCTCCTTCTCCGATAGCCACTTTTCAACCGTGAGCTGCCAGAGTCGACCGGACTCAACTAGGCCGTAGGTTGGAGCTAAAAGCTTCCAAACATGACCTCGAGTAGCCCATCCTTTGGGAGGAACCATGAAGATATCGCGCCTCAGTTCACCACCCTGTAGGTAAGCACCCTTCATATCAAGTGTGGCAAGTGGAAGCCCCAAGGTAGCTGCAATCGAGAGCACTGTTCGAATGACAGGAAACTGCGCGGATAAAGAGTCCTTTCGGATTCCCTCTTTCTCCCTGTCCCTGTTACCGTGGGGAACCAAGTGACACTTGAGAAGAAGCCCGCCCTCTTCACCATCATCCTTAATGTGAAAGAAGTGGTGAGAAGTAACGATGTTTGCTTTCCTTGGGAGAGCAGATCGGCGCACTTCCTGATAGCGTCCCTTGTAGACGGCTTTCTCTTTGGCTATGGATTTCTCAACAACCCATCTTGGCAGGAACTGTGTTCGGAATTCAGAGACTTGGTTTCCCTAGCACGGGCAGAGCACTCTTCAGAATCTCTTGCTCTGCTGAGCGCAGTTGAATCGGTGGATTGACCTGTTGGACCGCAGTAGCACCAATATCCTTGTCCGGACGCGGCGGGTCGTGCGGGATACCAATGTCTCTCTCAGGGTCATCAACGACTTGTGGTTTCCTTCCAGCAAGTAAGGAACAAACATTGGGGTGATACGACCAGAGTGTTGCCTCATCATTCAGCAGAAAGCTTATCGACTGCTTTCGGGGCTGGTCCGATGGTTTATCTTTCACAGCGGGTTCTGAGCTCATGCTTGGCTCCTCTCCACCGACTTTGGGATTCACACTCTCTCCCACCTCCACAATACCGTGTGAGAGTGGCGAGGTGTAACCAAGACTATCGAGTTCCACGAGCAGGGCGGATGTTAGTACGAGACGAACATCTTCGTAGGCGGCACTAATACTAGGGCTCTGGTGTTGTTCATTCGAAGAAAGCAGAAGTGAATGTTCTTGCGCTTCATGCACAAAACCAACCTTCCACTCGCCAAATTTGGGGCCTCTCTTAAAGTAATACACCGCCGTGCCTTTCGGAAAGTGACTCTGTGAGAGTGCCTTCGGGCTGCGACTCTTCTCCCTCCTCGCTCCCTGTTCCTGGTACGCCTCGAGGGATTCCACGTATACCTTGGACTGCGGGAGCCCCATAAGGCTCGGGGTGTAGCCTCGAACGAGTTCGAAGCTGCTTATCTTCCGACTGCCGTACATGCAGTTGCTCAGGAATGTCCCACGAGAGAGAATCTCTTCGTAGGAGAACTTGGTTTTGCGAACTGCCGAAAAGTAGCTTGCGTCCCGAAGGAGTCGGGCGCAGACAAGCCTCACGATTGCATTCTTTGACTCCACCACGCCAATCTTAGTATGTCTACGCGTGGGGCGCGGCTCATAAGAGATAAAGTGCGCACTAAGGAAGTTCTTGAACGTGCCTTTGTCGAATTCGGGGTCGCCAGAGAGTGATTCCGGTGGGCCATGGATATTCACCAAATGTTGCTCGAAAGCAGACTTCACATCACTCAACTCTCTTTTCTCAAGCATTGCCGTGACGGAGAATGCTGAGGATGCATCCACCATATGTAGGATGGGAAGGTTGTCCATCTCTGAAACAAAGAGAAAGTCAATCTGAACATGTGTGTTGAATGGCACCAGCAGCCGCCGGAAGGAAACTTTCCTGGACGAAGAAGGACGCCCGGTGGATTGGCATGTTGTGCGCTTACTCAAGGCCGACCCGAGCGCCTGTTGCAGTACTGGAGTAAGAACACCAGCCCGCCGACAGATTTCCTTCATGTCTTCCATAGGCATGTGGGTGAAGCCATGGAGCTTTGCCGCGAAACGGCGGCAGACCTTCTGGTCGCTACACCTCTTCCTCAGTGCCTTCACAGAGGTCCTTCCGATAAGGCTGCGGTAGCAGGCGAAATAAGAAGAAATGGCTTCACTGGTGCTAGGCATTACCAAGAGTCTGGTTCGAATGGTGTCGTCCGGGTCGCCAGGAAGCTGTGAACTGTACGTCTGGATCTTCAATTATTTGTCAGACAGTACCCCCTTGGGAACGATTAGGAGACTTTCGCCGCCTAGCAAGTTACTCTGATGAAGAAGTTTGTTGCCGACCAACAGTATCCCGTCACTAGCGAAAAGGTAGAACGGCAGAGACGCCTTTTTTCCATCAATATTGGTTAGGGGGAGATACCAGATGGCGAATACTAATCGAGCGTCGTCGCAGTTTGTGCCATACCCGTGGTAGAAGGGTTCACAGTCAAGGAGGCGCAGTCGAAAGGGAATGCCGAGAGTCGAGGCCATTCGTGCTGCAGACTTCACGACACCGACGCTTCTAGGACAGCCAAGGTCCAGAATAGGATTCGGGTCATTCGCTCCTTTCAAATTTGGGGCTCCACGCCTTATTATTAGGCTTCATTGGCGTTCGAAGGTGTGGAGCCTCGACGAAAAAACCCCTCAGACGGTTTGTTCTTCTCGGATGACTCCTTCTCCAGTCGAACCATTCTCTGCAGATAAGTTTCTCCGTCCTTATATTTGCAATCCTTCGAGTTTCGGTAATGCTGAGTAGATCCACAATCAAAGCAGAAGCCCTTCTTCGAAGCGTTCTGTCGCTTATTTGGGGGATCCGCTCTGCCTTCAGAACGGCTCTGAGACTGGCTTCTTTTCTTTTTTCCAGTCTTCTTGGAATTGCGCTGTGCCCCTCCATCAGAAGACGGCTGTGGTTCATACAGAGAGACGCCGTACGAGAGCAAGGCTTTGTGAACTCTCTGCTGAACCATGGTCTCAATGTCGTTGCGGGACAGCTCGTTAGAGGCCTGCTTTGTAGCAGAAGAAAGCGAGTAAAACACGAAGACAGCATCATCGAGGTGCAAGACTACTCGAGGAGCTGCGGGCTTTGCAATCGCTTTTATGTTCTCAGGCTTGCTGTCACCCTTCCGTTCAGGTAAACCTGGAAGTTGCAATGCCAATGCATCGGATGCTTCCTTCACCTTTTTTCGGTACTCCTGGAAGTGAGACTGCATGGCCTCCATGGTCTCCAGAATTTCAACGGGTTCGAGAGTTCCGACCAAATAGTCAGAGACTTCTCTAATCCTCTGCATCATACTGAACGGAACGAGGCCACCGTCCATTGCTGTCTTCCACTGTTCGGCGCGAGACTGCGCTTGAGAGAGGAGCTGTGAAACAGCATTGTGAAGCGTGTTTTCTGGGAGCTTCGCATTGTTGATGAGCGTGATAGCAAGAACTTCACCAATGTGGGTTGAAGATTCAAACCCGGCGTGAATCAAATGTTGAGATGCAAGTCCACGGAAACGGTCTACAAATGCCACCAAGTCCTCATTGTTTTTACGACGGCAGTTTGATACCTTGTTGAAAGAGGATATGAGGCGGTTGACCATAGCAATTGGAGGAGGATCCACCGCAACCAAATCAACGAATTCTTGAACGGCCTGAATCTGGCCATCCTGACGAAAGTCAATTCGCCCTTTTGCTTGGGCTTCTTCGACTATGCTCTTTTGCGCATGAGGTAAGCCATGTTCCACAAGAAGCCGACCCAAGATAGTAAACATTGTTTTGTATCTTTTGTCCCGCCCTTTCTTGGCTGCAATACGAATAATATCGACCCATTCAGAGATGTCTCGACGCCACTGCAGAAGATCTTTTGCAGCGTCGAAGCGCGGTACATCATGAGCGTTAGACGTTTTTGACAGCGTTCGCTCTGGGCCCATAACTATGGTACATGGCAGTATGAGGCGCGTGCTAAGCAAACGTTGCGGAGAGCTACGCTGTCGTCTTCTCGGTCCTCGGATGGGCAAACAGAGCAGGGAAGAAGTCGGTTCCCCCGTCTGGTCCCCTCCGCCTCCTCCGGGCGGGGCCAGACGCCGTCTCGTTTATTGTAGTCCCCGTTCTTCCGCTTTCGGAGCCCCTCATGAGCTCTCGAGCAGCGGGAGATCAGTCAATCTCACGCGAACTGCGAGCAGCCCGTGCGTGTACAATTGTACACATAGCCACAGAAAGAGCAACGCTACTTTAACTTGACGCATTGCTGTGCTGCAGCAGCAATGCGCGATGAAATACACACGCCAGGGAACTAGTCATGGCAAAAGGTGTGTAATTAGCGCTTACCGTAAATGCAGCAAAAATGGCATCTTTCCGTATTTCCCAGTGTGTGGAACCCTGCCCTCCCTTGACCGGCTCCGGGTGCAAACCGCCGGCCGGTCCATTCATTGCAACGTGTGCCGCTAGAACGGGAGGCTGCCGTGCCCCGTTCCAGCGTGCCATCACAGCCACTCGCACCCAGGAGCTCATTTGTTGGCATTGTTGTGATTGAATCACAGAAATGATTCAGAAAAGGTGTTAAATGCGACGTGTGACACGGCGCATATTTTTAAATAATTTTATTGGAATATGACTGATACTTCGAAAAAAAGAGATCATTCTATATATAAGCGCACACTTTTCGTCAGTGTACCAACAACCTAAAAAGATTACCAAAACTACTGTTAGCGCTAATATTTATTCTATTTTCGCTAAAATTGGCTTTACATTTTGAACTGATTAGCGAGTGTGCACCCCAGTAAGAGCTTTGCAATAAAGTCTTGCTAAAATCTATCTGTAATATTCGACAATTCTGGTTCAATGCCTCTAGTTTTGGCGGACTCGCCGTTTTCGGCTTTTTTAAATAGATGGCAACAATATGCTTCATAGACATAGCTTTTAGCTCAGGTTCTGACTTGAAAGAATGCGCCGTGTAACACGGCGCATTTTAGGGCTGTTTTGGTATTTGAAGCCAATCAGACCAGATGTCCTCCATTAGTTTTGTAAAGACTCTAAAATCAGACTAGCAAATTTTGGTTCACATAAACTCTTCCAAAGTCAAAAGTTTTCATCTCTACAACTGTTTTGTAGCACTTTATTATCGACATTGGTTAACTATACACATATTTTGCACTCATTAATTCTAGAACACCTACAAAATTGTGCGTATTGCATTTCGAGCAAAAACGGTTATTACAGCTTTCAGCAAAATTCTCAATATTTGCTCTCTTGATTTGATGATCAATAAGAACTAAGAGAAAAACTGAGCTACTCCAGGACTCAGGACGCTCTTCTGTCGTGTGAAACATTAGTCAACCATGATATCATTTGTTGCAACTTTTTGCTTTGCTTCGCTATGAAAACGATCGCAAAGTTACTTGCGATCACAGAGACAAAACAAAATCGTTTCTCGAAACCAGCAACAATTAACAACATAAAGAGTAAGTGCTACTACTTTAAAGTTATGGTTGCAAACAATGTGCAAATTATGGACGTGTTTTTGAAGAAGATTTCCTGCCACTCTATGGGACACCCCATCAACTGATATTTATCATCTCAGCGGGGAAACAAGATACGTGGGCCGTGACAGCTAAAACTTCCGGTTACCGCATTCTTTCTCAGCGTGATATCTCGCCCCTCGCCATCGCAGCACGACCGCGCGACAGAAAAAAGCATTGTCTTCGCGCCGCCGCCGCGTGACGACAGCGCAAAAAAAATGGTCACCGTCACGCGGCCGAGGCGCGACGGCTGCGTTAAGATAAAAGCCACGCCGTCACGCTGCCGTCGCGCGACGGCCGCGCCAAGAAAAAATCGGTGCCGTCATGCGGCATTAGCGCGACAAAGTAAACGAAGCCGATGTCCCACGTCGCACCCCGCGGCCCAAAGACGCAGAAAACGTGATTTTTCGCGTTGCACCGCCGTCGCGCGAAGACGTGGAGAACATAAATGTCACGAGTCGCGCCACCTTCTCGCAAAGGCGCGGAAGATGCAGTCCCGCACATCGCACCGTTGTGGAGTGACTACACCGAAGTTGTTTCCCGTTGCTGGTGAAGCGACCTATCATGCCGACTTTTGTTTCTCAATTTTTAGGTATGGAAAGCGCATGATGAAATCAGTACTTGAAGGAGGAGGACTACGATCACGCAGAAGCAGAAGGTCTATCCAGACCCCATGAACGCAAGTACTATTGATGAGAATGGTTAAGTATATATGCTGAAATGACGGCTGTTAGACTTCAACGCGAAGCAAAGAAGAACGAGCATCGTGAACTCGACTGGGAAAGAAAGGCGCAAATGGCATTGTGCACAGACCGGGAAGCGCGATTACGAAAAGGCGAGCGTTGTACCAACATGACTTACTCTATGCACACGCCAATGCGACGTACGAAATACGTCAAAAGCTCGTTCAGGTTCTCTCTAAGTTTCTCCAACGAAACATCGCGTGTAAAATAAAAGTTGCACAGCGCATCCTCTCAACCCGTGAGGAGAACCTGCTTTCCTCCCTCCAGCACCTGTTCGTCATCATCCATGCTCTTTTCTTCTTCGTAGCGGATGTCATCAGCCGTCACTTTCTTCCTTTCGCTTCGATGAGGACAGTGGACTTCGCCGCGGGAACATCAGAGTTATCGGTACCGTTGGCGGTCATGGTAGCAATGACTTCGTCTAGAGTTGACATGGTTTCGAGGATGGGTAACCGGAAGGCAGCGCTAAGACAGAGGTAGCATGACCGATCTGAGAAGTACAGAGGGATAATTATAATATGCAATATACCCGCATGAAAACTGGTCAGGCATGCGCAATCCTGATAATGACATGATGGCACGACATGGAAAGTAGATATCACCGGTAGAAAGAGTTGAAAACCTAGATAGCCAGGAGAAATCTGGCCAACCACCGATCTACATAACGAAGAACTGTACGCTGACAGCACTAATTACTATGAACAAGTGAAGCAACAATCGGTTATTTGTCACAAGTTGACGATCATGCTACAACATAGGACATACGACGTATCCCAATTATAGATGTAGACCTCAGTTAGGATTTCGTTAATTCTGGTCATGTTTTTGTTTGAATTTGTTATATTGCTATGTTTTTAGTTATTCATTTAATGTTTTGATGCTTTCTCTGAATTCCCCGTGATCTAGCGATCCGATTTGATACCCTAATGATCCTCAGAGTCTTTGTTTGACATTAGTTGTCATAATGTTACCAAGACATGTCACGTGTGATGTCTGCCTCGTCAGTTGACGTCATGACTGACTTCATAGTTTCGGTGCCTCGCTGGAACTTCTACAAATGGACACGTTGCAGGAACTTCTAGAAGCTTCTAGAAGACTCCACTGTCGATTTCTACGCACAGTTTCTACACTAATTCCGACGCAAGGGCCAGTACTCATAGACACATTAGTTTGAGGGATATTCTAGAAAGCTGCGTTAGCGACCTTATTTTCGAAGGTCCGATTCTCCATATAAACCCTGGTCGACTGCCCGACCTCTCCTCGGCAGTCACCATCGATCACGTTCTCAACCTCAGACCCAGTGTGCTAACATTGGTAGCATCGCAAGTAAGTATTGCGCTCATTTGAAACTGAGTGACCATCCAGCCCTAGTGGATTTTGCTATACAAAATTCCTTAGGTTTGGATGAGCCACAGACGTCCAGCTCTTTACTGACTGTTGATTTCTGACCCAATTTGGGTGTTTCCAGTGAGCTCAATACGCCGATCCCAAGTACCGCCGTCATCACCGTCGTTCTATACGAACACGGAAATATCCACCGAACCGCCGTCATTGCCGCCACCGCCGCCACCCCCTGTCAACACCACCGAAACCCCTGTTTCCGCTGCCGTGTCCACCTTGGAACCGAGTACACCACCTTCATACACACCGTCACCACCGTCGTCACCAGCTCGTCAACAACCTGATCCTGTTGACAGCAATCCGATTTCAAGGAACCGATCAGTTACCGAGGCTACCGAGGGTACTCTACGTCATCTGCTCCGCATAGACGACGCGGCTAATATCCATATCCTTCGTGTTGCCACCGATCGAATCAAGCGACGGCGTATACGTAACCTTCGACGTCGCTTGAAGACGCCCAGGTGTGACGACTGTGAACTCCGTTTCAATAGCCGAGTGCAACTTCGCGAACATTTGTCTGGTAGCCGACACCGCAACAAGCTCCCGAACAAGCGCTCTCCACCGGGCTGTTACGAATGTGGTATACTCTCGTTCAATAATTGGAAGCATTACGAGGATCACCGAGGTGGACGCAAGCACCAAGCAGCTGTCAACAAGGAAAACCGACGTCAACAGCGTTATTTCAAGTAAATTATAACGTAAACACCTTGTGTTGACAAAAGTTTCCAAGAATCGGTTGTTCTACCCTTTAAGCTACCGTTTGTGGTTGTGTTCCAGTTTCCGCTACGTTCGTATTACTTAGCATTGTCAAGGGAGAAGTCGCCGTACAGGGCTTACTATCTTCCCAGTCGCTTGATGCTTTGTAATTGAACTGAAGAAACCTTAATTGAACCACTCCGGCTGCAATTGCAACTTACAGCAAAGGAAATCGAACCTAGAACCTCTGAAATTGCACGGGCGCCGCCTACCCACTAGGCCAGGCGCGCGGCACTGCTTGCCTGCAACCTGCAAATTGCAATTTTTTAAAGTGGCAGCGCGAGGCTTGATTTGCACTTTTCGAAAAATTAGATAATTTATTTTGGCAACCCCCCGATTTGAGCCAATTTCAAAGGTTCTCCGTTCGCGCAGCTCATACCATGACGACCCCTCAAGGCAGCCTAGGCACACCCCCACAGGTGCGTGCAGGCCAAATGATCCAAAACATGGCTCGCGCACTTGATGAAACACGGGCTCAGATGGAATTGTTGAAGCAAGAAGCGCAAACGAAGATATTCGCTCTCGAGACCTCACTCAGTGTCCTAGCCAACCACGAATCCAAAGATCAACAAGCCCCCAACGTTCACTGGAAAGCAAAACATTGACAGTTGGATCACTCATATTCGCAATTATCTTGATGGAACCCCCGACGACAAAGCATTAACGATTGCGCTTAGTTACATCTGTGGAGCTGCTCATGAGTGGTATCTCGCCCAGCAAAGAAAGGAACTGGAGCTGCAAACCCTTGAGGAACTCTTTGAACATCTTCAGAAACGATTTACTATTGTCAACAAAGAGAAACTTGCTCGGGACAAACTAAGCAAGTGGAAGCAGTACAAAGATGTTCAACAGTTCAATGAAGACTTCCTCAAGATTGTGCTCGAAATCCCCAACATCAGTATCGAAGAGCAAATCGACAGATATACCAGTGGCTTGAAAAGTTACATCTGGAAAGAGCTTTGCACCAATGAGTACAAATCTTTGACTGATGCCATGAAAGACGCTGAGCGGGTGGAATCTGCTTTCCGAAGGGGTGGACAAGCGCGATTTGGCAGGCAACCTGGCGGCTCTGGATCATCTCAAGGACCGGTACCCATGGATATTGGAAATATGAAGCTGAAGAAGTTAACCAGGGAAGAGCGCGAGAACTGCCGAAAGTTCTGACTCTGTTTCCGCTGTCGACAACCTGGACACATGGCACGCGATAAACAGTGCCCAAAAAACTCCCAGAGGAACTTACTCCTGGGTCATCTGAAGAACTCACGTCAGTTCCACCGGACCACCATTGCACCCCCCTGAATTCCATCGAAACGCAACCATTGATTAAGCCAGCAAACCCCGTACCCATTGAATCTGCAGATAAACATCGTACCCCAAGAAAAATATTAAGCAATGGAAGACATAAACTTCTTACCTCACGCTTAGCGTCACCATTTGAACCCCCCTCTGTTGGACTACTCCTTGCATATGTATTCATCAATGGCAGAAAATTTACGGCTCTGTTCGATAACGGATCCGAAATCAGTTATTTGTCCAAAGCCATCTGCAAAAGCATGAAGATCCCAACCACTGACACTAGTTATGAAGCCGAAATGGCCAACGGTTCCATTACTGTGCTTCAGGAAACCCGAGAAGATGGAGTAGATATCCAGATTGAAGAACTACGAGAAAAGAGACGCTTTGCAATATGTGCATTATACGGATATGACGTCATTTTAGGAAAAGACTGGCTATATGAATATAACCCCTATATCAACCACCGAATCAATGAAATTTCTTTTGTTCACAATTCCAGAACCATTTTCATCAAAGCAAACATTAAGAAGAACGAGAAGTTAATTTCTGTGAACACAATCAAGAAGTCAATGTGAAGGAACCTACCTGTATTTGTTGTAGCACTTCGGCCTTCAAAAGAAGAAACCTATGAACCAGCGAATGATCATAAACTCAAAGAACTAATTGAAGAATACAAGGACCTATTTCCAGAGAAATTACCAAAAGGATTACCCCCTCACCGAGAACAAGGTTTTCATATCGAGTTATCCCCTGAAGCAACACCTCAGAAGAAAGGCGTATATCGAATGTCAGATAAAGAGTTGAAAGAGCTAAAGAAGCAACTCCATGAACTTTTGGAACAAGGTTTTATTCGACCTAGTTCAAGCCCTTGGGGTGCCCCTGTTCTTTTCGCAGCAAAGAAGGATGGGAGCCTAACACTTTGCATTGATTACCGAGCCCTCAATAAGTTGACCATCAAAAATAGTTACCCTATTCCAAGGATTGATGATATTTCTGACCAACTCCGTGGCGCAAAAGTATTTTCAAAAATCGATTTAAGGTGGGGTTACCACCAAATTCGACTGTCTGATACCTCCATTCCACTGACCGCTTTCAGAACTAGATATGGTCATTTTGAGTTTCTTGTCCTACCTTTCGGCCTCACCAACGCACCCGCAAGTTTCATGAGCTTAATGAACAATGTACTGAAGGATCATTTGGATAAATTTGTCCTGGTGTATCTCGACGACATTCTTATTTACAGCAAAACTGTAGAGGAGCATATGGAACACATTAGAAAAGTATTCGACCAACTTCGTGCACACAAGCTGTATGGGAAGCTTTCAAAGTGTGAATTTCTAAAGAAGGAGGTTGAATACCTCGGGCATGTGGTTACACCCGAAGGAATATCAGTAGAGAAACAAAAAGTGAAAGCCATCACAAATTGGGAAACACCGAAGAATAAGACCGATGTTCAAGCTTTTCTTGGACTTGTTAATTACTACCGACGATTTATTAAGACCTGCTCCAAAATATCAAAACCACTAACCGCTCTGTGTGGAAATAACCCATTCAAGTGGGGAGGGGATCAAGAAAACGCCTTCAAAAATCTGAAAGATGCAGTTTCAAGTACACCAGTGCTCCGTCATTTTGACCCAAAACTGCCTATCATCGTAACCACTGACGCATCTCAGTATGCTCTAGGAGCAGTATTGGAACAAGTAGAAAACGGTATTGCCCGACCTGTTGCATTTCATTCAAGAACCTTGAATCCAGCCGAGCAACGCTACGCCGCCCACGAGCGAGAACTTCTTGCAGTCGTAGACACGTTAAGAGTTTGGAGAGTCTACTTACATGGACAACGCTTCAAAGTGCGTACAGATCATTTTCCACTGAAGTATCTGCAAACACAGCCAAATCTTTCCCAACGTCAAGTAAGATGGCTCGAAAGGATCGTTGAGTTTGATTTCACTTTCGAACCAATCAAAGGAAAATCCAACATAGTTGCAGATGCTCTCTCAAGATATCCTAAGCATGTTGAAGATCCGCTGGCTAGTAACCTCCCTCTATTAGATGAAGCAGTCTCCAGAACCAACCGGTTGAACTCTTTATCTCTTATTTGTGAAATATCCAAGAAGGATATGCGCGCATTCACTGATGGACATAAGAAGGACAACGAATTTTCAGCTGCTTACCTGAATCCCGAACTTCCCTTTGAACGAAAAGGAAATCTTCTCTACTACAAGAATAAGTTATGTATACCGAGTGGAGAAATCAGAACTAAGATTTTATTCGAGAATCATGATCTCCCTTCATCAGGACATATGGCATTTAAGAAGACATTAAGAAGAATTTGGAAATCTTACTTTTTGAAGAACCTGAGAAAGGACGTGTACACCTACACGAAGACATGCCAGAAGTGTCAGGAGACGAAGCCAATTACCAAGAAGCCGCATGGATATCTCCAGCCATTAGAACCCCCATTGAAGAAGTGGTCTCAGATCACAATGGATTTCATTACTCCACTTCCACGAACTAAGTCTGGAAACAGTGCCATATATGTAGTAGTCGATCGCCTTTCGAAACTTATACGCATCATTCCCACAACCAAGAATGTCACTGCTGTAGAAACAGCCAAGTTATATCTGGAGAATATCTATCGTCATCATGGACTTTCTGATTCCATAGTATCCGATAGAGATTCAATATTTATGAGTAAGTTCTGGAAGGAAGTATTTCGATCACTTGGCACAAAATTAAAGCCATCATCAGCATATCACCCACAGACAGATGGACAAACCGAAGTAATGAATAAGAAGATTGAAGAGATGATCAGATGTTTTGTCAACCACAGGCAGAATAATTGGGATGAACACCTCCTTCAATTCGAAGTTGCTTACAATTCTTCAGTCAATTCTACCACGTCATTTACTCCATTCTTTCTCACATACGGAGAAGAACCACGTGTTTTACCAATGGATGCAATCACTTCCCAGAATCAAGCCGCCTCTGAGTTTCTGACAAGTATTTCAGATGCTGTCAAGCTTGCTAGGAGCCAAATCAGCAAGATAAGCAAGTACTCAGAAAGCTACTATAATCGGAAACGAACGCCTTGCGACTTAAAAGTTGGTGACTACGTCATGCTATCGACGAAGAATCTCAAGATGGACGAAACAGGCCCACGGAACAAACTCGGAATCAAGTACTGTGGTCCATTCAGAATCACGGAACAAGTAAGCCCAGTAACCTTTCGACTTGATATAGGGACTGTCATGAAGCAGAGAAAAATTCATGACGTGTTTCATTGCCAACTACTCAGAAGATACCATGAAGACAATACCTTCAGAAGACCCCAGCCCAAGCCAACAGTCATCCAATTATCTGATGGAACAGAAGAATATAATGTGGAAGCAATTCTTAATCATCGAAAACGGAAACGAAAGTCAGAATACCTTGTCAAATGGCTTGGTTATCCCGATTACGAAAATAAGTGGCTCCCTGAATCCAAACTCAAGAACTGTTTTGACCTCCTCGAGCAGTATAAAAGAAGCCACAACCTCTGAACATTCCCGGGCCCAGTAACCACCCATCACCAACAATGACGAACAACGGACAGCCGAAAATCGCGAACAATCTGCAACTCGACAACGCCAGTCAGTTCTACAGTCGTATAGTTCTTGGGGGACGAAGGATGCTTACCTGGTTTGATGGTATTACCGATGAAATTTTCGAGAGATTTCGTCTTGCATGGGCCTCATGTCATATTTGCTTTGCCTTTCTGCAAGTTCGAGGACCATTTCTAACCCCAGAGAATGCGATCATGCTAAGAAAGCTATTCAAAGCTTATGAAGATGGCACACTTGAAGATATTCATGAAGAGTTCGTTCTATTCCTATTCTCTTACCTAGTATCTCAGTTTGGTCACCTTTCGCCGGACCCCGGAGATACATTCTTGAATACAATTGAAAGTGCTATTCTACACATCGAGGAATTTGGAGATAATACTGATCTCTCCATAACGTTTGAACCGCGTTCCGATATCGTTCTCTTCCCTAACCCTCCAGGACCGTTTCAAAATCATCCTATTCCGAATGGTACGCCCAACAGCTAACGAGTCGGGACGACTCTCCTTAATGGGGGAAGTGATGTTAGGATTTCGTTAATTCTGGTCATGTTTTTATTTGAATTTGTTATATTGCTATGTTTTTAGTTAGTCATTTAATGTTTTGATGCTTTCTCTGAATTTCCCGTGATCTAGCGATCCGATTTGATACCCTAATGATCCTCAGAGTCTTTGTTTGACATTAGTTGTCATAATGTTACCAAGACATGTCACGTGTGATGTCTGCCTCGTCAGTTGACGTCATGACTGACTTCATAGTTTCGGTGCCTCGCTGGAACTTCTACAAATGGACACGTTGCAGGAACTTCTAGAAGCTTCTAGAAGACTCCACTGTCGATTTCTACGCACAGTTTCTACACTAATTCCGACGCAAGGCAGTAGTCATAGACACATTAGTTTGAGGGATATTCTAGAAAGCTGCGTTAGCGACCTTATTTTCGAAGGTCCGATTCTCCATATAAACCCTGGTCGACTGCCCGACCTCTCCTCGGCAGTCACCATCGATCACGTTCTCAACCTCAGACCCAGTGTTCTAACAACCTCCGAGGTTGAGGCTTCGCAATCAACTCGACTCGGACACACCGCTTCCTCCCTCAGGACGACCACCCAACCATCTCTAATCTCTCTCCTCCTCCGTCGTCAATCCCCTCCTTTGGCAACCCCATTCTCCCTTAGCGCAGTCTGCACCTCCCTACCACCAACCTTTCCCCCTTCCGTTTCCTGGTTCCCGGCGGCCCTGGTCTCCCCCCGTTTCCTACGCAGTTCCCTTGTGCTGCTTTCTATTGGGTTCATCCGCACATTGCCAACTTTTCTACGTCTTCGTTTTCCCAGACGAACATGGGCAGTGGTACTCATTGCACTGGTTCTCTTTCTGTCGACATATTGATGGGTTGTTAGTTTTGTGGTGGCATCGCCGACAGATTCCGACGCACCAGTCTCGCCATTCTATTGTTATCCCGACAGCCTTTTCTCGTTTGGCCCTGCATTTTTTTTGTGTTGGAACTCGGCTGCAGACGCTGAGACACATCCCCATTTGATCCTTACCCCTGCTCTCCTTTTGCGGGGAGTCCTATCTATCTTGAAGTTGTATTGTCTGCTCCTGCAGACATCTGAGCTACGTTGATATCTGTTGCCCCTGTATGCTGGTACTCTCGAGCATTTCTTGTGTCCTCCTTGGGTTTGTCCCACCCGCGTTGATTCCCCCAAAAATGGCATCCACACAAATGCAAAAGCGTTGTAAAACAGAAATGGAAATTTTGTATTGTAACGTAAATGCTTTTCGGAGCCCATGACGGGGGTAATTGTAGTTTTCCACAATTTACCAGCTATAATACGCATGCCAATTCTTTTTGAAAAATATTGGCGGAAAGTACAAAAGTATCTTGCTCAAAACGTCCTTGAATTTCTTGACACGGAGGAGTATTCCCGTTATGATGCACCCCTGGGTCAGTGCATTAGCGATAGGCGGCACCCCTTGACAGCACATCCCAAAGCGAGATATGTGTACACGTATGACATAGGACTAGGTGCTCTTTCCCTCCATCAGCCCCGGTAGTCTCGCTTCGACCATCGAGACTTCTCACGATTTTCTCCACAATCTTGAGACATGTTGTCCAAGAAGCGCGTTCAGCTCTCCCAGAGCAAGCGCATTCAGATTGCCCAAGATCTGCTCAACGGAGCAAACGTTCTGCAATACGTCCGCAAGTATGGCGTCAGTTTACTCACTGTGCCCAACATCAAGAAATGCGCTGCTGACCTAGTTTCCAACTCAACAACACAATATAACATGAACTATTGTCGTCGCCGCGCTCCTCGATTTGCAAAAGTCGGATAAGAGCTTCTACAATTTTTGTGAGTAGCACACCAAGCCAAGATGCCAAACATCACTGACGTGATAAAAAGCAAAGCTGAACAGCTCAGAGACAAGCTACTTCCTGGCGTGACATATCAGGAGAAATCAATCTATGCAGATTTCAAAGCATCTGATAACTGGGCGTTCAGGTTTACAAGAAGGCATGGAATGAAGTCGGTTCTTTTACATGGGCAAGCCGGAAGTGTGAATGTTACAGACGTGGCATTAAAAACAAGCACGCTAAGACAGACCCTGGCTGATTCTGATCCGAACAACATTTATAATGTTGACGAGACGAGCCTGTTCTTCCGCCTTCTGCCTCGAAAGACCTATATAATTGTAGACGAAGAGAGAAAATCAGTTCGTGGAACTAATAATATGAAGGCAAAAGACCGTCTCACTGCTTAAGTTTGCACAAATGCTACCGGTACGGCAAAGCTGCTGATGGCCGTGATCGGCAGTGCTAACAATTCTCTTTGTTTCCATGGAAAGCCTCTCCCTCTTCCTTACTTTCAATAGAAGTCCGCTTGGTCTGATGCAGCTACATTTCGCAAATGGTTCTTTGCTGGTTTCTTCCCTTTCATATGGCAAAGAACGTCGCAAGAAGTAGTGCCTCTAATGGATAACTGCTCTCCCCACTCTGATATTATTGACCATCGGGAACTGGTTAGAATTGTACTGAACTACGTTCGCCTGGGCAAAGTGCACAACTCCCTTAGGAGGGTCACCGCGTACGGTACGAACTAGATTCATCCCTCGGGATCATTCAGGCACTACTGACCTACACAGCTGTTGCCCTCGGGCTTATTTCCGTCTTCGGACCATTGTTTTACTTGTCTTTACATGCAGATTACTGCTTACCTGTGTCAGGTGGTTTTTCCGTCTCTGTATGGAGTTACTGCCGCGTGGGCTTAATACACAACCCCCGTCTTCCGTCGCCGGGTCTGTTGCCGCTTGTCGCACGCCCCCATCGAGGGTTCCTCCTTTGTTTTTTTTCTTTTCCCCTTCTACCTAGGGCTTACACCACTCTACGGTACCTTTCCCCTCGACTATTCCGTCACTTTTCGCCGGACTCCTGCATCAGGCCCGTTCACCCCTCAATCTCCGTAGGTATATCCCGTACCGCGGGCGGTCTTATACCCGCACTATCCGTGTTCGGAGGGCTCACCACTGAGTTCACCTCGTCTAGAGGGCAAGGACTCGAACGCCTTGAGAGACGATCCCATCGTTGGGGTTTTGCTCTGCATCCTGTGGCATATGCATCACCAAAGTTGAATCCAACTGAACAAAAATTTTCGACACATGAAAGAGAAGTACTTGCTATTATATATGCATCGGAAATATGAGACCATCTCTACATGTCTAGAAGTGTAAAATCCTCACAGACCATCACCCACTTAAATATTTAGAAAGTCAGAAACTATTATCAAGAAAGCAAGCACGATGGGTCGAGTTCATGGAAGAGTTCAGTTGTCAAAGAAACAGCAATAAAGGGGAACTTAGTACAGTAGCAAATGCACTGTCTCGAAAGGAAAAAGAATTTCATCATGTTCCAGCAAACAAAATTATAAAACTAATAAACATTACGACAGTTCATGTTCATGAAAAAACCTTAAAGAAACTTGAAGAAGGTTATATAAAGAGTTCGTCAAAAATACTTATGAAGAACCAAAACATCCATATAAAACATACTGTATTCTGAAGAGTAACTTTGTATACCGCGGGGAAACGAAAGGGATGAAATTATTCATGATAATCATCAATCTTTACTAGGAGCCCACCGAGGAATTCATAAGACGAAACAGTTGATAGAAAGATGTTAATATTGGCAGAAAATGAATATGGATATTCAGGACTACGTAACAAAATGCCATGAGTGTCAAAAAGCTAAAACTTCAAACCAAAAACAATTTCGATTACTTCGACCGTATCCACAGCCAACCAGAGAATGGAAAGTCATATCAATGGATTTCATTTCTAAGTTTCCGAAAACAGTTGAAGGATACTCAGGTATATTAGTTTTTGGCGATAAGCTTTTAAAATGAACACATTTTATTTCGTTGAAGAATAATGTTAAGGCTAAAGTGACGGCAGAAGCATTTTTATAAGGAAATCTTTAAAACCCACGGAATACCAAGGAAAATAATATCAGATCGAGACCGAAGATTAACAGGAACGTTTTGGAGTGTACTGGCGAAAATCTTAAGGATCAAAATAGTTTATCAACCGCATTCCAGCCACAAACTGATGGATAATCGGAAAGAGCGTTTCGAACTTTAGAACAGATGATCCACTGCTTCATAGGCTACTCACAAAAAGACTGGGTTAAATATTTACCAGGCCTTGAATTTGCTTATAATAATCACATATGGAAGCAACTACATATACTCCTTTCATTCTTGAATACGGGCAGCAACCATTGAACATTGCAGATACTCTTGTATTGGAGGAATCCTCAATTACAACTGATGCCACAAAAGAGTTCATAGACAATATAAAATATGCAATGAATATTGCCCGTGATTCAATTAATGCTGCTAACCAAAATGCAGCACGACGACTAGATCCTAAGAAAAGAGATATTAATTTCAAGCCAGGAGATCAAGTTATGCTATCTACGAAGAATTTAAAATTGAAAACTGGACCTATTACGAAATTCGCACCAAAGCTTATTAGACCATTCGAAGTAGCTAAGAAATTAGCAGAGGGAAGATGATATGAGTCAAAACTGACATCGCAAATGTCAGATATGGATAATGTTTTTCATGTCTCCTTAATTAAGCCATACCAGGCAAACATGGAAAATATTCATGTAAAAGAACAAAAATCATACCAGTTTCCTGAAAAAATTTGGAATTCGAAAAAATATTAGATCACTGAATTCGACAACGCCAACAACAGCCCCTAGTTCACTGTGAAAAAACAGACGTTTATGAGGATTATTGGATTCATAGCCAAACACACTTCTTAAGAACACCTCCAAAGATCATTGAGACAAATACAAGACAACAGAATGTTGGTCGTCGAATATGTAGTGCAATGCCTGCGAGCAGGAAACACCACGAAGATGTTCGGGATCTTTCTCTACTGAGGACAACCCAGTGAACAGAGCCTCTCTGGGGTGGCACAACTAGCCGTGTATAAGACCGGGGCCAAACCATCAAGACGGGGCGTTGAGAGTTGAGTAGGGAAGGATGACTCACGCGGGAGTGTAGCAGCCTCGAAAGAGGGACGAAACCACAGAGTGGAAAAAGGGAAGGAGAGGGAAAGAAGGAGAGGGATAAGAGAGGTACGGCGTATCGCCGAGGTATTCCCTATACAGGGTCGAACACAAACAACAAAGGTGGAACACTTCCCAAGTTGGGTTCTGCGGAGACGCAGGATGGATAGCCGCACCGTGACAACGGGGAGTCCCTCCGATAAGGAGTTGTGCACCGCCGAAGGCGAGAGTGGCTAGAGCCAAGATCCTTGAGGTAGGATCACCCTGGTTGGGGAACTTTACTGGTGCGACGGCGACGACGCCGTCGCACTAAGTAGTGTCCTCACTAGAGTTAATAAATAATATTAACTAAACATCCCACTAGTTGTGGCAAACGCCCACGTGTAGTGGCCAACCTCCGATCAGCTCCATCGTGTCCCACGTGTCCAAACCATCTCAATGGCAACCACTGGTAACTACTAGTCATATACTGGTGTGTACCAGGCAAACCCGTGAACGGGAATTATGACTAAGTCCAGCGAAATTCCTCATACATGAGCGTTGCACTACATCTCCCCCTCCTTGGGCGGCAATACAACCTCGAAGAGGGAAGGATGGCGTGGGGCAAAGACGATATAAGTGCGGCGCTCCCCAGTCCTCCGGTATGTTCTCCTCCTTCTCCCGTCAACGACGTGCTCCCTGCTTCTGCGGTACTCGTATCTCCTCAGAGTACCGAACGCGCTCTCGCTTCTGCGGTCAACTTCCCTCCGACACCGGAACTAGACCTCACGATGAGTGGAATTCCTCCGAACCAGCCACCGTTCCCCCAAGGGGGCTTCACCGGATTCCGATCCGTTCCACTCCCTCAACAGGGCTCCAACCCGTCCGCGGGGCAACAGAACAACGCCGCTGGGTCCTCTGCGCAACATGCCGCTCTCGCTGGGCCCGTCGTCGGCTTCCACCCAGGTGTGGCCTGGCCGTCCTTCAACTCCCTTGTAGAGCTCAACCCGGCGAACCGGCGACATGCGAGGCGTCTCCAGCTCGCGCCGTGGTTCCACCCGACTGCGGTGTTCAGTGAAAGGCTTATTACTGAGTATGCCGATGGGGGCAACACCCTTCCAGGGGATCTTCCAGCAATGGTGACCACTTCGTGGAATTGGCGTACGCGCATCGCGATTCCTGTCCATCAGGTTGCGCGAGAGAACCGGCAATCCCGGGAAGAGGCTCACGCGAACTTTGTGTCAGTGGCCTACAAACGGCAAGGCCGGGCGCCCTTCGAGTTCCCAATCCCACCGGGGATGGACTTTGACGTGGCCTATTACCGCACCCGCGGGGGAATTAGTTACTGCGACCGCTTAGCGGAATTGGAAACCTTCGCCTGGCGAGGTATGCCCGTTGCACGGTAGGAAGCCATGTGCTGGACAAGATCGATTCTTCGGGCTGAGTCTCGCTATCTCCCGCGCTGCTCGCGGTCCAACTTCCTTCAGAACTTCATCCGCCATGAGAGGCGGTCTCGGTCCCAACTTGGGTATTTCGCTCCGTACCAGAACGTTGAAATCCGCCACATCGCGGTGGCGCACCGACAGGGTCGGTATGCTCCTCTACCAGAGTGGTGGAGCTACCTCGAGGCATGCCGGGGTTGCTACATCGAGTTGCCACCGGTATTCACCTATTTAGGGTCATACCTGCTCACAGATCCCAGAACTGGATTGTGGTCGGTTGTCGTCACCGAGTGGGCTGTTCGCACCGCGGCATTTATCCTCGCTGAGGCTTACGACCAGTATCCCCTGTGGTTCATCCCTCCCCGCGTACGGGCGGCCATCCGAAATTTGGACTTGGAAGTCCCCCTCGGGGGTCGTGCCAACAACGACGAGGTGCTGAGCCTTCTCGATTACATCGATAGTGTCGATTGGACTCAGGTGCCTCTGTCTCATAGTGATCGTGGTGATTCCACGAACTCGGGTGGTTACGGCCCAGGTCTGGGAAGGAATACCGCCCTCGTGGGCAATTTTGTCTTCTTCGACCCGTGGGATTATCGGGAGATTACCGCTGAGGAAGCGGGTGAGCTCCGTTCTGCTCCCCGGCGCGTGCCGGCCGATCACCCAACTGGGTTCGTGAACTCTGATGAGTATTACCGAGAGTACCTCGGGGGAGATCCAATGGTGGACAATCAGCCCGAGGACACGGGAGGCGACGACATCGAGATGATCAAAGAAGTCAACGCAGCCCTTGTGGGGGAGAGCGCCGGCTCTGCTCCCGTTGTCGGCTCCGCCTCGGCGGCTGACTTCGTCGCTCGCGCTCCGGTTCCCTTTCCGGTACCCACACCGGTTCCGATTCCGGTTCAGCCGGCTCTTCCCGCTGTTGCGGCTGCTGCAGCTCCTCCCCCGCCAGCGGGTGTGAACGAAGGTGCGATCATCGCTCGCTTCCTCCACGGCGCGGGTTTGGGTGCCAGTGCGGCCTCTGGCGACTTCACCGCTCTGGCGGATACCTTGGCTCAACGCCTTGGCGGTATGCCTCCTCAGGATGAGGGCGATGGCGACGGCCAGTCATTGGGAGCCCAGCTTCCCCATGCGTGGGTAATTATCTGTTCACAGTCGTATAGCCTTGAGATAAAAGATCCTTTGCTTCATACACGTCTTCGACGGTGTCTTCCTTCCTTACCGGCACAGCCGGCTAGTGCGATGCGATGCGATGCGCTGCGAAAAACGCACCCTTCCAAGGGAAAAAACCATGCTCATGGTGTGGCGGCGATGCCGTTACCAGCGAGCTGGATGAAAAACGCTCAGGCATGAGCCGTTGTTCCGAAAATCGGTGTTCTCGCGGCGCGGGCCGGTTGAACCGTCAGTGCGGCGGACGTTCCACCAAGGTGGTATGGGCTCAATTCCCGTCGCACGACGTGTGTTACCAACATGATATCCATCCGTTTCCACGGCAACCTTATCCCACTTGGGCGTCGTCCAGCGTCGCTGGTGTGGCCGTTCCCGCGTTGCGGTGGTACTGTACGACCTTCGAGCGCGGCAGGTGCTCGATTGGTTTTTCAGTATCCCACGATGGGCCATAGCCGTACCAACGGACGTGGTATTGTAAAATGCCCTTCTGGTCCCAGTAATGCCCGATACTTCGGTCGACGATGTACTCTTGGACATACACCTGCCGGCCTTGCCGTGTTGTAGTTACTTCATCGGTTGACAACCCTTGCGGGGGAGTGGTTCCCGTACCGGGGGTAGCAGTGCGCGTCTAGCTCTGCGTGGCCAGTTTCCTCCGTGGAGGAGCGTTCGATATGTCGCTGCGTACCGCCAGTCGGCGTGGGTCCTTCCGCTTCGGCGGTGTTGGGGGAGCGGCATGCTCGCCTTGTCCGCTTGCGGCGGGAGCCTCCACCTCGGGTGGCTTTACAACCGTGCGTGCACGTGATTGTAGCGACGGTTGGCTGTCAAGCTCCTTCGGGAGAACCGCCTCCCTGTTACATGTGTCCTCCAACGGCTGCGCCGTTGGCCCTTGAGCTTCTTTGCTCAAATTTCCGTTCTGAACGGCTACTTCCGGGTTACCGGGGTTATCGGCACTGCCAGCGGCTTTCGATCTCGCGATCTCGGCGTGCGGCTGCACTTGCGCCGATATTTCATGCCCAGTATTTGGTGCTGTACCGTCTATGACGTGACCTCTTCCCGCAGTGCCCGGTATTCCCACGGCTGTACTGCCGGTTTTCACCGAGTCACTCGGGACTTCTCTTCCCTCAGCTCGTGCCTGCTCCGCAGGATTTTCCAGACTTCCTGGTTGTTCTGCATCGCGTTGCGCGGTGGGTCGCGATTTCGCTGCGCTTTCCCCAGTGGGGCTTCATTCCGACGACATCGGCTCGGTGCCGACGGCATCCTTCAACTTCGCCTTACCCAGCGCGGCTGGTAGGCCACGAGGCTCTGTTGACTTAACCGAATCCGCTTCTGCGTGAGTGTTCTTACCCGGCGACGGTGTAGACTTCCCGGCAACGGGGCTGTGTGTGCGGCGAGCGAGCGTGCGTTGCGGACGCGATGCCCGCTGGCGTACCGGAACATCCGGGGAGCTCCGTACAGTCCGTGTGTCACGGTTGTCCTCACGACGTGACGTCGGCGAAGAACTCTCAGCAGGGCTGATAACCTCCTCCCCCTCCTTAGATGGAGCGGCGTGGGGAGTAACAGAATGTCCCGCATCGCGGGTAGGTGAACCCAGCGATGGGACAAAAACGGGGGTGCCATGATGGCGATCATTTTCCGACACAGTCGGCGGGGCCGACTCTATCGGGAGGTCGGTAAGGCCTCGATGGGGGTGGGGCAGGACGGAGGGTCTTGTCACCACATTTGTTTCTGGTGTTACCGGCGTTGTTGACTCCGTAGACACGGGCTCAGTACCAGACGGGGGAACCTCAGACGAGGGTGGAGGGGCCAATACCACGCGGTCGCGGGAGATCCGCTCATGCGCGTCAGCGATCTCGACTACAACAGTGTCCGGTGCAACCGAGATTACCTCATAAGGTCCATCAGCCACAGGCGAGAGCTTATGACGTCTGCCCTTCTCAGGGTTGTAGTGTTTCTTCCGTACGAAGACATGGTTGCCCACGGTGAGTGGTTCAGGGGTTCTTCCTCGCAAGCGAGCATCAAAATCACGCTTGTAAGCGGCTTGGGCTCTCGCCATTGATTTTCGGGCGGCCGGTACTAACTTCGTTAGCGAAGCCTCCTTTTGTTGGCGATAATCACCCACAGATGGGAAACGGCCCAAGGTAGCTTGTGATTCTGACGCCAATGGCGGGGGTGTCCGTGACAAAACCAGTTCGAATGGGGAAACAACAGTAGTCCTGTGTACCTGCGTGTTGTACGCAAAGGTTAACGCGTCGGTGTACAAGTCCCATGTTTTTGGGTGGTCAGTAACGTAAGAACGGAGAGATGCCAGCATCGTACGTTTGTGCCGTTCAACTTGCCCATTACATTGGGGATGGTAAGTGGTCGTGAAGAGGTTTTTTACGTCCGTGATGCGGCATACATCCTGGAAGAACCGGGATGCGAATTGCTTTCCGTTATCGGATAACAACTCCACAGGAGGACCGTACACGAAGATCCAGTGCGTGGCGAACGCCGGCGCGACTGTGAACGCGGTGATCCTCTTTAGAGGTAGGGTCCGAACCAGTTTCGAGAACCGATCCGTGATAACGAGAAGAAACTTATTTCCTCTCCGAGTGGTAAGCAATGGTCCGAGAATATCGATTGCTACAAATTCAAGCGGCACCCTGGCAGGGAATAGTTTCGCTTTCTTCGAATTCTTTTGGAGTTTCACGCGATTTCTCGCGCAATCGGCACAGAAGCGTACCGTAGCGTAACAATCCTCCGCCATGGCGGGCCAGTAGAAGTCTCTCCTCAAGGTGAGGTACAACTTTCTTCCACCTGCGTGGCACCTAACTTTACGTAATGCGAAAGGTGTAGGATCCTCGTCTGCAACGAGTGTGGTACCGCAACTTGTCGGTGTGACTCGACTGTCCTTACGAGATAGCCGATGTCGTTGACCTCGAATGGGAGGGTTGCTCCACCGTTGAGTCGGGCACGGATCGTGATGCAGAACGGGTCTCCATGTTGTTCTCAGATCATTTCCTCCGGTGATACCGGTACAAAATTTCCCGGTAGGGGCTTTACAGCCTCGGCTTTGCCTGCAACAAGCAGTTCATCAAACTCAGCGTCCATATCGTCCCAGTCATCTGGCCAGTCGTCAAGCCGCCACTCCGGAGTTTCCGGTTCATCGTCGTCGACGAAGAAGCAAAGAATGTCATCGTCCTCAACGACCAGAGTCTCCCCATTCGTGGGTAAGCGCGACAGCGCGTCCGCCTGGGTGTTCAGGGTCCCTTTTTTGTATACGAAGTCGAAGTTGAATTCCGCTTGGCAGAGCCTCCACCGCATGAGGCGGCCTGATGGGCCAGAGATATTCATCAACCACCTCAACGAGGAATGATCCGTGTACACGGTGAAGTGCACACCTAGCGGATAGGAACGGAGGGTGGATAATGCACATACGACTGCAAGGCACTCTTTCTCCGAAACGGAGTAGTTTCGTTCATGAACGTTAAGCGAACGTGACCAGTACCCTATGGGTTTTCGTTCTCCTTCGGGAGTAGTTTGGAACAGCGCGCAACCTACTTGGTAGTCTCTCGAGTCCGTGTCCACGGAGAACGGCAATCCCGGTTTTGGTAACGATAGGATTGGTGCTGATGTTACAGCGTCCTTCAAGGAGTTGAACGATTCCGCTTGTGCGGGCGTGAAGGGGTCCAGTTTCGGTGGCTGACCGTTTCGCAAGAGAGCGTTAAGGGGAGCCGCGATGTCCGAAAAGTTCGGTACAAACTGTCTGTAGACGTTGACCAGCCCTAGAAAAGAGCGTAATTCCCTTTGAGTTCGCGGTTCCTTCGCCTTGGCGAGCGACTTGAGGCGAGCTTCCTCGATCATCAGCCGTCCTGGACGGATAATGTGTCCAAGGTACTTGACGGTGTCGGTGAAGAATTCACACTTCCTCAACTTGAGGGTTATCCCTGCATCACGCAGAGTGGTCATCACTTCCCTGACATGGGTGAGATGATCGTCCAGATTACTGGAAAACACGATGATATCATCGAGGTAAACGAGACAGGTCCGCCATTTGAAGCGGCTCAACAAGATGTTGATGGCACGCTGAAACGTAGCGGGCGCGTTGGTTAAGCCGAAAGGCATCCGCTTGAAGCGGTAGGAGCCCGAGTGGCACACGAACGCAGTCTTATCGAGGTCTTCCTCCCTGACGGGGACTTGCCAGTATCCTCAATTGGCATCCAATGCCGTGAATACGGTAGCGTCACCGAGCGAATCGATACACTCGTCCATACGAGGGATTGGGTAAGCTTCTCTTACGGTCACGGCATTGAGCCGGCGATAGTCGACACAGAACCTCCAGGTTCCGTCGGCCTTGAGAGCCAGTACCACTGGGGATGCCCACGGCGATTGCGCGTGTTCGATGACACCTGCGCGGAGCATCTTATCCACTTGGAACTGTTCTTCCTCTCGAGCCTTCGGTCCTGCCCTGTAAGGGGGTTGTGAAACCGGACGCGTGTTCGGTAACAAATCGATACGGTGTTCCGTTGCATTTATCTCTCCAAGAGAGCCATCTCACATTGGGGTAAACTCCCGTAACATGTCTCTTAGACGTTCACGGTGCGACTCCGGTACATGACCGAGGTCCCGTTCCTCGAGCGCCTTCAAGGGGTCAACCTTGTCGTAGCTCGTGGGCTTACGCTCTTCTGTCCCTGACACAGGGTGTGGTTCCAAGTCAGTCGGTTTCTTCTCCGTTGCGACGGTATTGGTACCCGCGGAAACAGCACGAACTGCAGCTCCCTCCGCCTCCTTAGATAAGGCGATGTCCTCTTCGGAGGTAACTAGTCCGAGGACATCGGCAGCCGTCATCTTCGTTGGAAGCATCGCGAGTGGGTGCGCTGTCACAGCCCAATGACTTGGTTCTTCACCAGATACTGGGGGGTGCTGCCAAGATTGGCAACGAGTATCCGGAACGGAGTATCCGGTGTGACTTGCACAACCCCATTCGCGACAGCGAGTTGGCACTTCTCGTACAACGAGGTAAGTGGTTGAATAACCCGAAGACCGTGTTGACGGGAATTAACTGACACCATGAATTGGGACTCAGGCGGGATGCGAATCGACGAAGCGACGCGGAGCTTGGTGGACTCGCGCGACGCCAGTGCCGGGGCCTGCGCAGCAGGGAGTGGAACTTGCTTCCGCGATGACCGCTTCAGCGGACGACGGACGATTGGAACCGATGAACCATCGTCAAGTTCTACACGCCTGAGGCGGGGCCTGATTGCATCGACAAACCTGTCGCAGTAATCGCAACACGAAATGACTGGGGCAGCCAATGACCGACAAACAATGAAGTGGACCCTCACCACGGAAGTTCCCAAAGGCACGACTAATTCGATTGTTCCCACCGTTGTTAACGCGTTTTTATTCGCGTCAGCGACATCAGGAAGCACGCTGCGGCGGATACGTTTTACGAAATTCATGGACCGTTCATTGAACCACTAGCGAAATTCGAGATATTAATTTCGCTTTGCAACTGTTACAAATGTGGATTATCTGATGTGTTTCTTACGTTTTATATCATTATTCAGTAAGTAAATTTTGCAATGATCTTGAGGAAGAAACCTACGCAGACGAAGTTCGACATTTCATATCTCGGGCAGGATGGAAAGATGATACTATTACCTTAAGACCACAACGTACTAGAAAGAAGACACCGTATCCGTTCATATTATTGCAGTAATTTCCGAGGACGATGATGTAATTGGAAGGGGAGGATTTGAAACAGAAGGAACACATTTGAGTGCTGTGTTAGCTGATTTATGACAGGTGGACTACCAGCACGTGATCTAAAACTGCGGAGTAAGTAGACAGAACGCCAATTTATTTATTGGGACCCATAAAAATAGCCTAGCGCGTACTGTAAATTTGCACCTTCGGTTTTGGGCCTATCCAGAGGGGTTCAAATTATTATAAAAGCAGTTCGGCGGTGCATGAACTGCTTCTCACCTCTTCTTTTCCCTGGTTCAGACTCAACGACCCAGTAAAAGTGTCTTACGTGCTTTCTACTAGCTAATAAACATTGCACTAATACAAAATCTTTGAGTCCAAAATCAGTAGTAAGCATAGCAGTTCGCAATATGTTTACTTGTTAAATTAAAACTTATCCCTTTGTCAGATACGTCGAAGAGATCTCTTCCGTGTTGGGCTTTTACTGGAATACGTACGTGGAAGAGCTATTCCACGCATTGGAAGAGCTCGTCGACGTACTGGAAGAGCTCTTCCATGTACTGGAGGAGCTCTTCCATGTACTGGAAGAGCTCTTCCATGTACTCGAGAAGCTTTTCCTTGACCTGGAAGAGCTCTTCCATATGCCTCGTATATACATTAAGATACTGGAAAGCCCGGGAAAAAAGAAAGCCAATCGTAATGATATCTCACTCATTCCATACTTCATGTTGAAGACCAAACAGAACTTGTCAAGAAGTATAAAGAGTGCTTTGTACTTTAGAACTAAGCTATTTTCACAAGGAAAATATGAACATGAAAATCTTTTCTCGCCCGTGAAGAAGTTCACGAAACGCTTCTACCTAGCACTTTTTCTGCTTTGAAGCCATCTTCCGGGGAAAGTATTATTGTACGGTAACAAATTCATCCCAGATGGGAAACGTCCAAACGCGTTTGACAGGAACTGTCCAAATCTATCTTTTCACAAATCAAAGAACATGAAAAAATTCGACAATGAAAAGGCGCACCACACGCGTGACAGCCGACACGGGTAAGTTCGAAGTTGTATATATTGCGCTCTGAAGTCAAAGATGAGCTTTTCTACGAAACAGTTATATCAAACCAGTCATTCGTTTTCAGCATTAAATATCAGTACTTGGACTGAATAAACTGAATCAAGTTGATGGAATATATATGGCAATAAACCTATTCATGCCATATGCGGACGTACTCCTAATACGGAGGAAATGAAGAAGTACGGGCCAGGAAAGATATTGAACGATATAGAGCGCCACACGTGTGTACAGCTTGTGACAACGAGGACGAAATAGGATCTGGAGAGGCGGAGGCAAGAATTTCTCGGAGTTTTCCTCGCAGTAATACAAATGCTAGGAATAATTTCGCAATTAGAGATAGAGTTGACTACACTGGAGAAAGAAGTTTCTTACTCCTCATTGTCTGTCGACAAGATTTTAGAGGCATTAAAACACCCTCGAAGTGGTGTCAGCATTCGGACGTTATACTAGTCTATGAATCAAGAGCACGAGCGTATCGCAAAGCTTCTACTCGGACGTCCCAAGAAAGGATAAAGGTGTTGATCTCGTAGAACGACGTCCTTGCAGAGATACAGCGATGTTACGTAACTGATTCCATTCTGCACACGCATATTTCCAATAAATTCAAATCAATTACTACAGTATGATGATCACGTTCCATCGTCTTCTCGGCTTCTGGTGAGCAAATCTCACCCTATTCCGAAATGCCCCCTCGAAAAGATGATGGAATGATTCGTAAAAACTTCTGATGAGGTTCCAGTACGGCTTTCGGTACAATCTTTGTGAAAGAATCAGCGTAGTTCAGTTCGGATGGAGTGTACTCTACGATCACATTTCCCTTTTTAACTTCGTCTTTGACAAAGCTGTATCGAATTCCGACATGTTTCACGTTTCGAAGACCCTGAACTTCAGTCTTCCAGCGTATTATGCCTAAGTTATCTTGAAAGATTGATACTGGTCTTTCCAGTGGCACACTTAAGTCATCGTAGAGCTGCATGATCCACTTCATGTTCCGCGCACATTCTGACAGCGCAAAGAACTCTGCCTCACAGGTGGACAAGGCGACCGACTGTTGTCATTTAGATGTCCAGATTACGGGCACTTGATCAATACAAATTACAAAGCCAGTCCGTGATCTCCGTCCATCCTTTTCCCTTCCTCAGTCAGCATCAGACCATCCTTGAAGCTTCGTGTTTCCACTCTTTAGAACGCAAATAGAATGACTCACGGTCCCCTTTAAGTAGCGGATAACATGCTTCATTGCCTTCCAATCGGACTGGTTTGGATCAGAGTGAAACTTGCCAAGTAGGGACACAGCCGTTGCAATATCTGGCCGGGTGCGGGTAGACAGAAATAAAAGCTTTCCCCAAATCTCTCTGTATGGCACTCCTTCCATATTTGCAACTTCGTGCTCCTTGGCAGGTGCTGGAACTTTGTAAAGAGAATGCGATACAGAGAGAGCGGTTGACACGGGTTTGCATGACTCCATGTTCGTTACCCGCAATATGTGATGGATCAAAGCGGCCTGAGAGAGATATGTGGCATCAGCTCTTTCCTCAATTTGGACTCCAAGAAAATGGGTGCCCCTACCCATGTTCTTAATTTCATACTGCCTCTTGATACCTTTCTTGACTTCTTCGACAGCTGAGGGTTTTCCAAACATGACGATGTCATCTACATATGCTAGTAGCACAACAATGGAGTCACCACAGTTCTTCACAAAGAGACAGTCCGACACTGTGGTCGTACAGAATCCTAGTCCCAGCAAGAAATTTCGTAGAGTCCGATACCATAACTTGGGAGCCTCGCGCAATCCATAAAGCGATTTGCGTAGTCTTACAATGGCTCCATCGGCTTCAGAAATTCCGGGAATAGACGGAAGTTTGATAAAAATATTTGAGTCATCTGGAAGGGAAGCATACAAGAAGGCACCTTTGATATCAATCTGCTGTCTGTCCCATCCAAAGGAAGATGCAAGACACAGTAGCACTCGAAAGATCTCAAACCCTGCCACTGGAGCATAGCAGTGTTTGGCCTCAAGGATAGATAGTTTCTGCAAATTTACCCTGGAAACAAGGCGGGCCTTGAATCGTAATGGATCCCCGTGCTCGCCTCGCTTCAGCCGAAGTATGATCCCGGTTGGGAGAGCTCTTGCTGGGACAACAGATGTGCGTACGTAGGCCTCAGCTTGAAGAATTGCTGTAAACTCTTCTTCAATGGCTGTCACCCAGTGTTCCCATTCGGGTGATTGCATTGCCTCAGCAATCGTAGGCTCATCATTGGTTGAAATGGGATTTGGGACGCAGGGAGTGGCCTTCGAACGCGATCTCAAATTGTATTGGTGAGAAGGCGCCGATTTAGAAATACTTCCAGGCTCTTCTTCCTGATCGTGATACTGATCTCCATCGAGAGTTAAAGGGTGATCTGGATTGTTTGTCATCTGACTGAACGCATCCGTTTCATTTCCATCCTCAGGATCTCCGGTCGCATCAACATACACTTCCTCGTCTTCATCTTCGGTTCCAATTCCAATTTCATCTTCATTTCTAAGTCCAATTTCTTCATCTGATGATTCTTCCAGAACAATAAATTCCTGTTCTTCTTCATTCGGTTCTCGCACGTTAGTGGAAAAGATTGTAGTTCCAGGAAAGCGGTCTTCATAAAAATGCACATGCTTAGAAGATCTTATTCCGCCCTCTGTGAGGATGTGGTAAATTCCGCCATTCACATGTCCAAGGTTCAATCCTTGCTCCATGATTGCAGCCAGCCTCCCCTTGCGCTTCCGTTCTGAACTTCGCACTTCAATCGTTACCAGGCACCCGAATGGTCGCAAGTGTTTGGGGTAGTGCGGTGGATGTCCTTGTAGAGTGTAGTGCAAACCCGGGGACGGAAGAGACACTCAAGGCGTTCGAGTCCTTGCTCCCTAGGGGAGGTAGACTCAGGGAAAGAGCCCTCCGTGCACGGAAAATGGCGGGTGTAAGACCTCCCGTGCCTCGGGATATACCTCGGAGGTGGACGGGGAACAGGCTAGGCAAAGGTCCGGGAACGGAGTCCACAGTGATGGGCCGCACCAGCGGGCAGTGGAAACCCTAGGCAGAAAAGGGAAAAAGAGGGAAAAACTAGAGGAAACCCCCGGCGGGGCGTGCGGAAAGCGGCAACAGGCCCGGCGGCGGGTGACGGAGACGTGTATTCAGCCCACGCGGCAAAGATCTCTATACAGAGTTGGTAGTTCTACCACTTGTGGGTAAACAGGTATCTGCACAATGTAAGGTGTCCGAAGACGGAATTAGCCCGAGGGCAATGGCCACAAATGATCAGAATTGCCTGAAAGATCCCGACGGATGGAGCTAGAACGTACCGTACGCGGTGACTCTCCGGGAGAAGTGGTGCACTTCGCGCAGGCGAAACTAGTCCAGAGCCGAACCCGGTTACACTTTACTGAAGGTGGAGGTGGCCGCGAGGTCACCTCTTATACCGTAACCGGTAAATTAGTTAAACTAAATTAAATAATCTGGTGCACACTTGTGCAAAGCCACACACGTGGTGTACGTGCACAGCCCGCTTCAGCAACCAGTAAATAATTCGACTATCGAAACAATTCCTCTGTGAATAGACCCAAACCCGACCACGTGTACCCACGACCACTCAATACCACGTGCCACACCATGGCCAGTCCAGCGGACATTCCGACATCCAACCACCTCAAAATATCCCAGTTTTGGGCCAAGTTTCATACTTTCCTTACCTAGGATCGAACCTCGGTGCACGAGTTATGAGTATCAACTTCAATGATACCGCGTTTCCGCGTTTGCTCTACACATCCCCCTCCTTAGCCTCGAGGCATTGCCGAGAACGGCGGAGACTTCCAATGGAGAGGGGTATAAATACGCAAGATTCGATGAGCCTTACCGATATCCCGGTCCCTCGTCGCAACGAGCCTCACGGTCCTACTGCCAGTTCTCCCGCAGTCACAGTGCGTTCCGACGACTCGGCGGTCCCAGACTCTTCTTAGATCGTCTCTGCGATGGATCCTTACCAGGATAGCGACCAGGCTTCCCAGCCTGGGGCGTCGGGCAACCCGATTCCACCTGTTCCCGCGACTGGGTATCTCGGCGGCTTCGCCACAGCTCCTCTGTTACAGAGCCAAAGTCACACTCCGACACCGAATCCGGTCGACGTAGCTGCGTGGAACCCGGCGCATGCCGTGCCATTGCTGGCTACTCCAAGTGGCTGGATTGCGCGCGAGTCACTCTTGACACAGGATCCGAAAACGGACGGGAGTTGGACGTTCTCCAGGGCTCCCTGGTTCCATCCGACAGCGGTACGCAACGGGGCGTTAGTCGATGCTTATACCGAGAACGGTGTGCTGCCTGGCGGCCTTCCTCGCGACATGGTCGACTCCTGGGATTGGAGGAACCGCGTAGCGGTGCCGACTCATCTTATCTCGCGGCAGAGACGCGGTCGTCAGTACGAGACGTTGGATCAAGCCAGAGCGGCTATGGCGCGGCTCGCGTACTTCTGTAAGGAGCGGGCCTCTTTTCCAGAGCTGATTCCACCGTCCTACGGTTTCGACTTATCTCGCTTCCGAACGTACGGAGAAATTCAGTATGGCGCGAACCTCGCGGAGTTCTCAGCCTCAGCTGCCTTCCCTCAGGAAATGCCATCCGACATCCTCCTGTTTGACAGGCCTATCATCCGAGCGGAATTTCGCTATCTGCGACGTCCTTCTGGGGATGGGTCGTTTTTCGACAGGCTGCGGAATGAGCGCAAGTGGAGGTCCCGGTTCGGGTATCTGATTCCCTATCAGAACATCGAGGTTGAGCGGTTGCGCCCGACGGCGTTGGCGGGGCGATTCCCGTCCCTTCCAGCGTGGTGGAGCATGTACGAAGTCCCTCGCGGTTGTTTCGCGGAACTGCCCCCTTGTATCTCCTACGTGGGGTCGCGCATGCTTGCGAATCCCAACTTAGGGTATTGGATTCTGTTAATCGCTGAATGGGCGGCTCGCGTTGCCGCGTTCATGCTTTGGGAAGCCTATGATCAAAACCGTGTTTGGTACATCCCGCCGAAGCTGCGGCTCGTCCTGACGACGCTGGATCTCCACACCGCTCTGGGTTCAGAAGACAACGTTCTCGAGCTCGAGTACCTCCTCGATCTCATCGAGAAGATCAATTGGGGCCAAGTTCCGGCGGAAAACGTCCCACGCGGGAGTAGGTCACCTCATGATCGTTCACCTGGGCGCAGGCATCCGGGAGCCGGGGATTTTGTCTATTACGACCCGTGGGAGGGTGTCGTGGTGTCACGCGACCAAGCGCATGTTCTGCGACAAATTAATAGGGTTGTCCCGGAGGGTCACCCGGTTGGGTTCATGTTTTCCAATGATTACTATCCCTCAGCCAACGAGGACGATCCAATGGTGGATGATACGGTAGAAAACCAGGTGCTGGTCGGTCAGCCGCTTGGGACGGTAACGAATCCAGAAGCTGGAGCAGGCAATTTGCCAGTGGCTCCCACGGGTTGGGGTGTAGGCCCTTCCCAGGAAAACATCGATCCGCGAGCCATCGCGATGCGTAATCAGCTCCTGAACTTCGGATTACCAGTCCCACCGGACATGTATGACCTCGGCCAGTTGATGATTCTGGGTGCGCAGACGTTTGCGAGTCCTTCTCAAGGTGGTCCGTCGGACACGGGAGGCGCGGGACCCTCGACGGGTTTACCGTGAGTCCAAGAGTGGGACGACCTCGTTTGAGTGAGTGCGAACGACGCAACGTTGGATGACCAACAACCAAACTAGTGGTATAACTTCTGTCATAGAATAAACCGAAAGTCGGTAACTTCCTGCTTCTTAGCCGGGTTCCGGTATCCTTGTTCTTCCTTCTTCATCGATTCCGATTACTTCTCTTCCAGAGTTCCTCCTCCCTGAGTAACCGTGTGTCTTCGCATCCATTCACCTTATATCCGCGTTAAATTTGCGTTGGACCGTAATACGGTAGTTCGCTAAATCCGATAAATCGGCGTCCGTGACCCGGAGTACTTCTTTTTCTTCATCCCTTGGGGTTCCTTCCCACAGGGATTCTTCTATCTTTAACCAGATACCAATTCATCCCGCGAGCGGGCCAGTCGGTTGACAACGGCATGGGAGCCTTGGGGTTAACCTACTTGGGCGGAATCCAAGTCTGGAGGGTAAGCTAAGTGCTTGCGCCGATAATAGGCGATGACCTTGGACCGCGGTAGGTGTTCAATTGGTTCCCAAGTATCCTCATCAGGAGCGTATCCGTACCAACGGACCTGATAAAGCACTTCCCCGTCGTTCACGGCATGGCGCACTATGCGGTCTATCACAAATTCCTGTGAATACACTTCCCGGCTGCGGGCCTTCGTGGGCTGCCGAGCCATTCCCATTGAAATGGGTCCCCTCGAGGGGCCTAACAGAGATTTAGGAGCTCCCTCGGAGATGCCTTCCACGCGGTGGAGTTCGTCCTCTGAGTGCGAGCTTCGCGGGGGTCGCCCGTTGCGGCGATACTATAACTCGCGAGTCCCGCGCTCTCTTCCAAAGGTGAGAGGGTCTCCTGAAAGCTCTCGAACAGTCGAGTACAACGGGTAAACGTTGACCGCCCTTGCTAGGGAGACCATCGAGTAGTAGCGCTCCCGATTGACGGGTCTTTCGACTTCACCATGGTGACCGTTCTGCTGAAGAGGCATGCCAATCACACTCCCTATGCAGGGCGGCGGTTCGCCCGGCCACGGACCATGTGCCATCGTTTCCCATTGGTGGGGCGCCACAATCTGGCACATCTGACGACAGTACGCCGTGTTCGGCCGTCCACGTGGATGCGGCTGACAGCCACTCATTAAGAATCACCACACATTGCTGTGTCCCCGCGCTGACACGATTATTTCCCAAAAACAAATCGGGGAGATGCGTTCGCGCACATTTGCGGTGGCGGCGCAGCCTCAAAAACCAAGCGCCAACTCTCCACGTGACGTGGTTGTACTCCTCGGAGTGTTACGTCACAAAAACTTCAAGTCCTGTAAGGGAAACCATTGAATGGTACTCTCTCAGACCCACTCACACATGAGCTAACCCAGGCCAAGTCTGGTTCGCTTCACAGCGTCAATTATCCGCGTAAGACGGTTGATCCGGATTGGCGGATACTGTTTTCACAGTACGTTTCTCCTTCAAGACGCGATGGCGCGACGTCGAGACGTGCGACTTCCCAGATTGGGATACAGTATCTGCGGGTCCCTGAATTTCTCGGGAACGGGTGTTAACACTTTCTCGTGTCTCCACAGCAGTGGTTGCCTTTCCGTTGCGGACCTCGCCAGCGTTGGCAACTAGACTTCGCGAATCTCCAGTAGGAGTCACTGTGCTAGCAGTTGGCGCAGGAGTTCCAGGACGTGGAGAACCGGACGGCACCGGGGTGTCAACAAAAGTGTTTGCAGTTGCTGCATTTCCCTCCCCCTCCTTACGTGACGGTACGGGCTCCATGAGGAGATGGGGGGCGGGGTAACCCGTGTATACACTCGTGTAGAGTTGTTTGGGTTATTCCAAGTTAAAGTAGATGAATCTCTGAAGTCAGAGTCCTCTACGTTCGGTAGATCCGATAAACCTCGATCCGGGTGCGGAAGAATTGCGGGGCACGACGGAGCGCCGGCTGAGTGCAGCTCGTCCTGTAGCGTAGGATCCCCTGATTGGGTACTGGTAGTCGAAGGTTGTGCGTCGTCCGGAGGCGGAGCTAGAACCACGCGGTCTCGCGAGATGCGTTCGTGCTGATCGTCTATGTCGAGGACGACGGTGTCGGGCGCGACGGAGATAACACGATACGGTTCATCAGCGATGGGAGACAGCTTATGTGGACGTTCCTTCTCAGGATTATAATATTCCTTTCGGACGAAAACGAAGTCATTAGCCTTGACCACAGGCGGCTTACCGCGGAGTCGGCGGTCAAAATTCTTCTTGAAAGCAAGCTGAGCCTTCTCCATGGCTTTCCGGGCAACCGGTGCAATGTTCTTCAACCAGTTTTTCCAGGTATCCCTGTACGTCCGAGGTAACGGAGTAGACGACAACGTCGGTTGAGCTTCAATTGCTACCGGAGGCGGTATTCTCGAAAGAACGAGCTCAAACGGCGATAACGACGTGACCCGATGTACCTGAGTATTATACGCATATGTAATTGCGTCAGTGTACAGGTCCCAATCCTTTGGGTGATCTGCTACGTAGGATCTTAATGCGTTAAGCATAGTACGATTAAATCGTTCTACCTGCCCATTACACTGGGGATGATAGGTTGTAGTAAACAAATTCTTGATATCCAAGATGCGACAAACGTCCTGAAAGAATTTTGCAGCAAATTGCGAGCCATTGTCTGATAACAGATGAACGGGCGGTCCGTATACAAAGACCCAATGCGTTACAAACGCTTCAGCGACCGCGGCCGCAGTAATCCGTTTCAACGGAACAGTTCGTACGAGTTTCGAGAACCTGTCGGTAATAACCAGGAGATATCGGTTACCTCGGGCAGTCCGAATTAGTTCACCAAGAAGGTCGATAGCGACAAACTCTAGAGAAGCGGAAGCTGGGAACAGCGTCAGTTTCTTTGAAACTCGTCGTAGTTTGACATTATTCTTTGCGCATTCCGTGCACGAGCGGCGCACTGCATAGCAGTCGAAAGCCATGGCGGGCCAATAGAAGTCCCTACGGAGTGTTAAGTACAACTTCCTGCCACCAGGGTGAGCTCCTACCTTCACATAATGCGAGATGTGGAGAACTCTCCGTTGTAAGGAGTGAGGAACGACAATTCGAGGCCGTTTTTCAACAATCCTGACAAGGAATCCCTGATCATTGGTAACAAAGGGTAGTTTAAAACCCCCGTTGAGGCGGGCCCTTATCTGCGTACAGAAAGGATCCTCGTGTTGTTCACGTATCAGCTCTTCAGCCGTAATGGGCTCGAATGAACCAGGCGGCGGTTCAGCCGGTTCTGCGGCGATTATATCGTCGCAAACGTCTTCCGAAATCTCTGTCTCCTGTTCCAGGTCTTTCATCATGAAGCATGGTATTTCATCGTCGATGACTGACTCTGTTTCACCAGAGGTTCCCAGACGCGAGAGTGCGTCGGCCTGTAAGTTCAGGGTTCCCTTCTTGTACCTGACATCGAAGTCAAATTCTGAAAGACGGAGGCGCCACCTCATAAGACGACCCGAGAGCTCGGAGATATCCATGAGCCACCGGAGGGCCGAATGGTCGGTATGCACCCAAAAATGGGTCCCCATGAGATAGGGTCTTAGTGTGGTTAACTCCCAGACAACGGCGAAACACTCTTTCTCAGAGACTGAGTAGTTGCGTTCGTGCACGTTCAGAGAACGAGACCAGTATCCGATTGGGCGGCGCTCGCCTTCTTCCGAGACTTGAAACAATGCACAACCAACTTGGTACTTACTGGCATCAGTATCCACTTCATAAGGAAGCCCAGGAGTGGGTAGTGCCAAGATAGGCGGAGACGTAACAGCGTCGACCAGCGACGAAAAGGCAGATGCTTCCGCATCGCCAAAGGGTTCCAGTTTGACTGGTTGTCCTTTTCGAAGGAGCGTGTTGAGGGGGGCTGGGATGTCAGAAAAGTTCGGCACCAAGCGACGGTAGACGTTATTCAGTCCGAAAAATGAGCGGAGTTCCGTTTGAGTCGTCGGATGTTTCGCGTCCTTAAACGACTTCACTCGTACCTCGTCGATCGAGAGCTGTCCGGGCCGGATAATATGACCAAGATATTTCACCGAGTCGGAACAGAACTCACATTTCTTGAGTTTCAGGGTAACAGCTGCGTCCTGCAAAACCTGCATTACTTCCCTCACATGGGCGATATGATCCTCCAGGTTGCTGGAAAACACGATGATATCATCCAAGTATACCAAACAAGTTTTCCACTTGAATCTGGCTAACAGAATGTCAATTGCACGCTGAAACGTAGCGGGAGCATTCGTCAATCCGAAAGGCATCCGTTTAAAGCGGTATAAGCCTTGATGGCATACAAACGCGGTTTTGCCGCGGTCTTCCTTCCTGATTGGAACCTGCCAGTAACCCCAATTGGCATCGAGGGCTGTAAACACTCTTGCGCTGCCAAGCGAGTCGATGTACTCATGCATCCAGGGTATCGGATATACGTCTTTGACGGTAACGGCGTTGAGTCGCCTGTAATCGATACAAAATCGCCACGATCCATCCGATTTCGGAACAAGTACAACAGGCGATGCCCATGGTGACTGAGCGGGCTCAATTACGTCAGCACGTAGCATTTTCTCGACTTGAGATTTCTCCTCTTCCCAAGCCTTCGGGACGGCCCGATAGGGATGTTGCGCAATAGGGCGAGTATCTGGGAGCAGATCAATACGGTGTTCGGTGATTCCAATCGTCCCAAGGGAACCATCCCACATGGGAGTAAAGTCCCGGAGCATATCCCTTAATTTCGCTCGATGAGACGCTGGGACGTGATCCAGATTCAGCTTCTCTAACTCCTCGACAGGATCTATCTGGTCTGTGCCAGGCGGTAGCGCTTTCTTAACCGAGGTGATCGGTTGTTCGTGACCCGAATTAACCATGTGCACTTCGGCGGGTACGGCATCATCCGACGCGGCGGAAGTTTCCATTTCTCTCTCCCCCTCCTTAGGGTCAGGTACACCGAGAACCTCGGACATGGGTAATCTCGTTTGTACGAGCGCCTTCGGATGTGGGAGGACTGAGCCCAGTACTTAATGTTTGACAAGCCACTGAGTGGATTTGCCAAAGTTAGCGACAAGTACCTTAAAGGGTTTATCGGGCTCGATAGAGACAACGCCATTCGCCAAAGCGAGTTGTCGCTGATCGTATAACGATGATGATGGTTGAACCAAATGAATTCCATGTTGCTTGGATGTACATAGCACCCAGATCTGGGATTCCGGCTGAATGGCAATTGATTTCGCGACGCGAAGCTTCGTAGATTTAGGATCCATGTTTGGAACGTCCTGAGCCACAGGTAATGGTACACGCTTCCGGATTGCGCGCTTGAGCGGCTTCCGAACTATCGGAAAAGTACTTCCGTCTTCTAATTCCACGGTCTTCGCCCTGGGGCGGATAGCCTCAACAAAGCGGTCACAAAAATCACAACCGAGAATAACCGGTGCTGCGAGAGAGTCGCAAACAATGAATTCAAGTTTCACCACGTAGGTGCCCAATCTCACAGTGAGAGTTATAAAGCCGGACGTACGCAACGGGCGATTGTTCGCGTCGGCGATATCCAATCCTGGACCGTTGCGGACGAATTCCTGAAGTGCCGGGGGCACAAACGAAGAGTGGCTTAAGTTCGGCGCAGCGCCTGTGTCCAGAACAGACAGTTGTCGAACCATAAACTGGTGTGATAGGCCGAGGTCGGCATAAACCTTATAGTTCTTCTTGCCCATCACAAGGACTCTATCCGGAGTACGGAAATTCCGGGACCGCACCCACGCGCGACGTAGAACCATCAATGGTTCTGAGTCAACGTCGGTTTGAGCCATCTTCCTCCTGAGGATTATCCTGCTAAGGAATTGGGCCGGGGAGCGAAGCGGCGGCGCCTCGGACGTCTCCAACTTCGATTCAGGAGACCCCCACCCGTAGGAGAAACTCCCAAGATCAGTTTTTCTGGGCTGGGTAAGCCGGTAACGGCGCTCCCTGTCCAGGCTGGGAAACTGGATTCCCAGGTTCGAGATCGATCACGGTTGCCTGTGGTGCCGGGTTCCGAGCTTCCTCGTTTCGAACGTTCTGTTCTGTAATAGAAATGCCATATCTGGCCTTCTGTTCTTCATATGATTGACTCGGAACTCGAGCTTTGTCAGCTGGCGACAGCGATTCATAAAACGCAATAACTTTCGACAACTCCCGAGCGGGAAGCATACACACCGGGGAGATGTGCCCGTGTCGGTAACATAGATGACAGATGGTCGTTATCGACTTATCGATATATCGATTACCGTCTGTTCGACGTTATGGTCTCGTACCAATCCATCCCGGACGGAAATTTCGGGATCCACTTGACCAATAAGCGAGTGGTGCTGCTGGCACCCTCGTTCCTCCCACTTAAAGTACTGGGTCACCTTGCGAGGTTGGAGTCGAGGTCAACGGTAGATCTGAGGACCCGTACGAATCGGGAATACTTGCAATGAGGTGCACGTTATCCTGATCCGGGTATACGGAGTTTTCACGATGTAGGAAGTGTGAATGAGACGACTCATCGACGAGTAGAGCCCTCGAGCGACGGGGTTTCGCCGGACGGCGCGCTCGAAGAGCATCGCCTTCCGTTTGGGCGTACTGGACCAATTTTAGATAGGTTAGCGGTCGCTTCTCTTCGCGATATCGCGCCACCAGGGTTCTGATCGTCAGATCCAATCCGTCCACGAACATCGTGCATCTTTCCTGAGCGGAATAAACGTTACCACAGCGATGAAACGCTTTATTCAACCGGGTTGAAAAAGCCGTTTCTGTCTCTTCAGGCTTCTGTTTCGTGTCTCGCAAAGCGAGAGTCGCGTTGTGAATCGCGTTACCTGTTGCATACGACCTGAGGAGGTACTGGACCGCTTCCGGCCAGCATGAAACACCCCGCTCGGACGCACGAGATGAACCTCGGACCGAGTTCAACTGGTCTTCGGCCATCCCTGTAAGAAAGTAGGGTAAAGCGAGAAACGCTTGAGCCTCGTTCATACCGAGTACATCGGCTTCCTGCACAAAGCGGGAAAGGAAATCGAGAACCATGATTGGGTCTTCGCCACCGAATTTCTTCGTGAACACGATGTTGAGTCGCTTAATATGGTCTCTCACCTTGCCGGTGCTCCGTGAATCACGGTCAGACGACGAGTCGTCCAATCGATAATACCGGTACGATAACAGCTTCCTGTAGAGAAGATTCGTTGGTTCCAACTCCTTGAGTCCCAAGTGACGTCTGCCCTTTTCGCCGGAGCGAATCACTCCTTGAGTGGCGTATGTCGCTTTCGACTTCGTTCCACGAGATCGACCTCGATGCCAGTTACGGCCTTCCTCGCTTCCCGACGAGCTGGAGGCGGACGATTTCGCCGAGCGAACACTAGAATTAGAACTAGACGAATCTGAGTCATAACGGAGCTCCTTTTTAGACTTCCGATTCCGGCGAACCGGGGACCGCTGAGTCGAGCGCTTCGAGCCTTCGCCTTCGGCCTGTCGCGTACCGTTCGCGTTATCCATCCGGAGGATCTCTTCTAAAGTGGACAAACGAACCGTTAGACCGTCAACCTCCGTTCGTAACTCCCGAATGGAGAATTGATAAGCTTCAACAAAGGCAGCTGGGACACCCAGACTTTCTAAAATAGAATTCACGTCTTGACGTAAGACACGAATGTCATTAGAGGCATCTCTGAATTCGGCTTCATCAAGCTTCTTTCTGAGATACTGCAGATTCTCGAACAACGAGTTTTGCGCGAGCTGACTGACACGCAGTTGAGCCTCGAGGTACGAGTATCCAGGGGTTTCAACCACATCTTCTGGTCTCTCCGTGCCGGAGTAATGCCCGGTAACGGCGAGTCCCCCGTAAACGCGGCATACGTCCGACGTGAACTGAAGAAGCTCTCCGGGTGTTCCGGGACCTGTTCGTGTCAGTGACCTTTGGAGGACGGAGCGCGAACAGCGAAGCCTAGGCGGGAGGCACCCCAGCATCCCCGGGAACCCGGTTCCGAGATTTCGCGGCGAGGTCGGCACCATACCGCACTCACAGGTTTACCCCCCAAGCGCGCTATTGGTCAAATGATGGCGCAATTGACGAGAGATCCTCGAAACTCCAAAGAGTAAACGAACAACACATATGACACACAACTGGGAGCTCCACTAGCCACCAGTGTGTTCTGTCACCACTGAGAGTCCTTAAAAGGACCAGTTCAAACCCGTTCTAGGTC